>JANHGC010001847.1:45250-55445 GCA_027560395.1 Boaedon fuliginosus
CCAGCAAAGTCAATGGAAAGCTGACAGGAAATTGGAAGTCGCTCCTGCCCACAACTGGTTTTTGTCTGCCAATGAGTCATTCTGTTTATTTCTTAACGTTAGTAAATATTGACAAAGAAAGTCCCAATGGGTAGGTTATCTTGCTCTGACAGCTTTGTTTGAATAAAAAGTTTGACAATGATCCTTTTTTGAGTTTTTATGTATGACCATTTAAGAAAAATACATTGAATTTGACCTAAAAATAGAACTAAGTGATATATTCCAAGTTATTTTTAATTTTTTTTGTTTTCCAGAGATTTTGTCAAAACAGTGTTTTCTCCTGCCTTTCATAAAACCGGAATGCATTATAGGCTGCAAACAATGTGATAATTATATGACTCTACATTCTCCTTTAACAGGTGCTCAGGGCATTCAGTCTGACAATATCACACATCTTAACATCTCATACTAACTCTATGCTACATAGATTGCACAAATAAACATGATCAAAACTCTATTTGCATATTTATACCGCTGATTATTTGAGCTCTTCTGGCATTAGTTTCAAAGATAGTACTTAAACCTGTGTTCATGTATGCTGTTAATATTTTGTAAATTAATATGCTAAGGGAATAGATTGTTTACTCAGTTATCTTCTGATACAGAGCACTTCTCCATGTAATGCTTCCAAGCCATGAATTACTTATTCTGTATGCACTGACTATATTTCTCTACCCTAAATGTAATTCCTACCATTTCTCCTAGTTAAAATACATTATTTTCCTCTCAATGCAGTCTCATCATCTGTCCAGATTAGACTGCAACCTTATTCTGTCATCCTTGGTGTTGCTCAGATTCTTCCAATTGTAGCTCATCTATGAATTGGATAAGCAGATGATCAATCCAAATATCTGGGCCATTAATAAACACGTTGATTTGTGGCTCCAAGACACATTTTCTTAAGACACTATTGGGTACCACTTTCCAACTTGAGGTAGAGTAAATAATCCTGATTCTAAGTGCAGTTAGTCCGCCAATCTTGGACCCACCTTACTATAAGGCTATCCAAGTTGTATTTTAACAGCTTGAAATATTGACTGAAATGAAATAGATTATATACATGGCATTGTCCTACTCCACTATCATAATTATCTTATCAAATGAGATCATTTTCTTTCTTATATGACCTATTTTTGACAATGCCATGATGACACTTAGCAATCAAAGCATTATTTACAAGTATACAAATGACATGCTTATTATCTGCTCTACTGCAACATCTCGCTAGATATTAATGTTAGGCTAGGCTGACTGGTCAATAATTACTGAATCCTCTCTTTTTTTTAAGAATATTTGCTCTTCACGAGTCCTCTAACGTGCAAAGATTGACAGAAGTCCTTCCATCAGCAACTTCACTGTTTTAGGAGGTACCTCTGAAGACCTGGGAACCTGAAGACATTCAAAGTGGCTTCTTTACCACATCTTCACTGACATAAACCCTCCCTCTGAATATTCATTTAAAATCTATCCTACTCAATCACGGAGTAGGAAAAAACCCACCTATCCCCATGTACTTAATGTTCCTCTCCTCCCAACTTTTAATGGTATTTATTATTAATTAATAATTCACTTAATTAGGGCAGGTGAATAAATGAATAAATAAATATATATCCTTCAGATGCAAAAGCAAAATAGCTGCTGACTTCCTTTGCCTTTTAGGTTTGGTCACCTGTCAAGATTTCTCTACTTGAACAGCAGATTTCTCCTCTCATTTGAAATGAACTCTTCCTTTTGCCTTTCTCTGGCTATTGAATTATTTTGAAGAAACCTTCCTTGTGAGCCTGAGGCTATTTTCTGCCTTTGCCTTCCTAACCTCATTGCTACATTTCTCAGCTTTCTTGGCTGTTTGCCTTACCTTCCATTTCATACAAGCATCTTCTTCAGCCTCACCTCCTTCCTAAGCTGCTTATTTAACTACACAGATCTGTTTTTAACGTCCTTTTGATTTCTTCCACACTGATATATTTGAGACTCACTATCCTTAATTTCCTTTTTTAAGAAAGCCCAGCCAGCTGCAACACTGTTGCCTGCCTTTAAGGTTTTCAAGCCATAACAGCTTCCTCTTAGGTTATTAAAATCACACTGTCTAAAAGCCCTTTCGAGCAGTCTTGCCCCTGACGATTGATGGACTTGAATGTCTATTGAGATTATCAATCATCTAGCTCAGGGTTGTCCCAAAGGTGCTTTTCAAAAGGCAACTGGACTTTTTGGGGTTGTTATTTTTTTTCCTCAAAAACATTTCGCTTCTCATCCAAGAACTAAAGCTACTTGGATGAGAACTTTTTTAACAACAACAAAAAAAGCCTAAGAAAGTTCAATTACCTTTTGAAAAGCACCTTTGTGTAGAACTGAATGGGTTCCAGAAGAAATTGGGGGATTTCCCAGGGGCTTTGCCACATAACTGGGGAAGAGAAGCGGGGTATAAATCTAAATAAATAAATAAATAAATAATCGTGGTCACATCCTGGAACCCTAAGGCAGCTGAGGCTTTTGACAGGATCATGCTCTACATTGCAGTGGTTCTAAAAGTGGACGGTTCCGCCCCCTAGTGGGCATTGGAGCAGTCTAAGGGGGCATTGGAAGCTCCACATGGAATTAGGGGGTGCCAGGAACCAATTGGTGGGCGGCAGAGGATTCAGCCAGCTCCCATGCTATGCCTGCACAATGACCCAAGGGAGGGGAGGGGGTTCTCACTGAGAGCTTCCTGTCTGGTTGTTAGTGATGCATAGGTCAGAGTGGTGCCAGTGCGGCGTATATTCCTATCCTCTATGTCCTCACCATTACTCGGGGCTGGCTCAACCCCCAGCAGTGCCTAGGCAAGGGGAGGGGCATTCCAGGGGCAGGGCTTGGGCAGCTCACCCCCCCACCTGGGGCGGGGCTTGGGCAGCTCACCCTCCCACCCTAGGAGTGGGGCTTGGCAGGGGGGCCTTAAGCATTCAATTTTTTCTAAAAGGGGGCAGTGAACCAACGAAGTTTGAGAAACACTGGTTCAGACAAATCATAAAGTTAGCGGAGGAAATCCAGCAGTTTACATCAATGGATCTGACTCTGATAATCATGGCATATGATGTGACCAAAAGTCTTCCCCAAGATTCTGCCCTTCTCCTAGTTATTTTTAAAATAAAAGCCACTTCTAGATATCTTTAAAAAAAATCAAGCTTTAAAAAATACCTGCATGAAAAATGTAGCAAGGATGTGATACCATTGTCAAGGACAATGTGATAGTGTTGTCCTTTGAAATGAATTCAACCACATCCAGAACAAATCATTTGGAATAGTTGGCTTCTCTAATCTGTAGCCCAGGTGGCGACAAGGCCAAATTACTCATTTCATGTTACATCTGGAATGATAAACTCTCCCTTTTCTTAGCTGGGTGCAGGAAGCAGCTGGAGCAGGGAAGAGGCTGCCAATGTCTGATAGATGCAGCAGTGTTTACATTGCCCTCTTGTGCAGCTCATAAGATGTGTAATAATATGGGGATTTCCGGATGGGAGGCTGATCAGATTATAGATTGTGAGATGCAGATAGAAACAAATGTATAACCTCCTAATGTTATGGAAAGAATTCAACATATTATTATCAATTTTCAGGATGCTTTTGTATTTTAAAAAAGAAAAGATGATGTAATATTCTATATGGTCTGGCTTAACAATATGTTTACAGACAGGGTTAATTTTATATTGCATCATATGTAATTGAGGGTTTTTTTTCTTTATTTGCCTAGATTCTGTTTTCTTCCAAGACATTTAGTTTTATTTTAATTGCTGCAATGTGTACATTTCTTACTGGATTATTGCTGATGTATCACTTTTTTATTGTTATACTTCATCAATACAACTATTAAAAGAAGGAACTGCAATGAGACACCATCACCACAATTTCCACCATCGCCAATCAGATGCTGCCACAACAGGAAGCTTGCAGGAAGGAGGAATTTTGATAATCTTTTGTGCTTGTTTCTCAGGAACGGGTCATTTCAACTGCAATGAATGTCACTGCCCAAATTACAAGGTTTTACATCCTTTGTGCCTCCTTTGGAGGACAGCCACTGTTTGACTGCCTTCTTACAGGCTTGAGCAAAAAAAAACCAAATGCACTATTCCTGGCAGTGTTGGGTCGTCTTCTCACCGGTCAACCACGAGGAACCACAATAGACTAGAAGTCTTTGGAAACCTCTGTTTATTCACAGCAAAAGAACAACAAGCCAAAACAAATCGAAGATAGTGTCAGGTGTGGATTCCTGTTGAGCCCTTTTATAGTCTTCAGGTATTTCCGCTCAGGGAATTAAAGGAACAGGAACCAGCGCCTGACAGCAGGATATCACTCACCTTGACAGACATAGGAACATACCATGCATACAAAGCAAAAGGATGAGTGGGTGGCAGACATTTGTCCTCTCTTATTTCACTGAGGAAGGAGGAGAGAGGCGGGCAGGAACTTGAGCTGGTGTGAGACAGTGATATTAGTTGCTGGCTCTGTTGGTCAAGCAGAGATGAACGTAAGCATGCCCTGTGATAGGATCAGGAAGTTGGAGGAAGAATATGACTGGAGAATTGAATGGGGGTTGCAGAATGAATAATGTTCCGAGAAAGAAAGACAAAACAGCCAGCATAATGAAAGAAAAAATAATCAAAAGGCAACAAGGTTCATAGAAGGCTTTTGTATTATTACTTGGAAGAAATACAACCTATACATGGCATAAAATTTGTAGTGGGGAGGAAAGTTGGGCCACGAGTGCATCTCCAACCCACACCGAGTTTAGTCCATGCAATAAAATCTTCACTCTAAATCCCTTGATAGTACAGAATCCAGTATTGTTTCCTTCTCATTTCTGGCTTCCAGGAAAACTTACTCCTAATATTACACTGAATAGCTTAGGGATAGCTTCAATATTTTACGGACTGCCAAAAGAAAAATGGGTCAACCTATTTTTCAAAACACCTGAAGGCAGGACAAGAAACAATGGATGAGAACTAATCAAGGAGAGAACCAACCTAGAACTAAGGGAGAAATTTCCTGACAGTTAGAACAATTAATCAGTGGAAAGGCTTGCCTTCAGAAGTTGTGGGTGCTCCAACACTGGAGGTTTTTAAGAAGAGATTGGACAACCATTTCTCTGAAATGGTATAAGGTCTCTTGCTTGAGCAGGCGGTTGGACTACAAGACACCCCCCCCCCAATTCTCTTATTCTATTATCTCCACACCAAGTCACCACTGTTGGGTGACTGCTCTCTGCTCTTTATTTCTCAAGAGTTTATAGAAGAAAGCTAGCCCACAATCACCAAAGCAATAGAAACTAAGCTAGCAAAGGGTGGGTCTTATTTTTCCCCTTTTGTTGGAAAGGGAATCTAGAAAGACAAGATGGTGGCTGTGATGGTGCAATTGAAGCTCTTCCTATTTACAGATTACTGTCTCCTAAGAATATAACCTAATATGCCACAGCTATCATTCCATGCAGTTCTCCCATAAAATGATATGGCTGCCTGCTTGGCCTTTTTTTTTTTTACCATAACCCATAGGCACCTCTCTAGAAGTGAACATAGATCAACTTTTGATGGATTGGGAAGATACAAAAATGCCTTATATACTCACTTGATTACCAATACATTGTCTTTCAGCCAGCATCTTTTGGTGGACAAAGCGCAGGGTTTGGAGACAAGGAAGTTTAACAATCCCTTTTGCTTTGTCCCATCGGTGGGTGAGGCTAATGGGTTGCAAGTTATATAACAACAGGACAGATATGCTACTATTGATGTGCTCAACCTGATGGCAACCAATCCATTTAATTTCAAACCTGCTGCAATTATATGAATTGGAGAAAGCAATTCTAAAATCGAAAGAGGCACATAGTGCAGGGTAAAATATCAGCATTTTAAGCAGATCTTAGGTTTTCTGTGAACCTGAAGGGAGATGGGAACACTTCACAAGGCCAGTCACAAGCAACAGGAAGATTAAGGTTTAGTGACGTGGTGAAGGTGCTGACCTAGAAACTACTTGGAGACAGTGATTCCTAAGCCTGCCTCAGGCATAAAAGCCAGTTGGGTAACTTTGGATCAGTCATTCTCTCTCAGCCCAACTCACCTCACAGGTTTGTTATTATGGGACAATAGGCAGCAGGAGGATATTAGGAATGTTTGAGTTATTTATAAACATAATCAAGGCGGGATATAAATAAATCAATAAATAAAACCTGATCACAGACCATGAAATGTTCAACACTCAGCCTCTAACAAAGACATTGTAGCACTGCCTTTTGAACAAAAAGCCTGAGTTGTGCTGCAGGATTACTGGAAAGAGGAATGAAATACAGCAATATTAAGGGCAGGATAGGTTCTTAAATTGACTAAACAATCACTTAACTGCTTTTGCTTACCTGTGATTTTACACTAGAGTTGACTCTGACTCCATTCATTTTAAACAGGAGGGGGAGGTTTAGTTACAAAGCATATCAGGCAATGCATGCTTCATAATAAATTTAAAAAGAAAAATCTTGCCCTCCCAATTTACATTAAAAAATGGAATCCATGTAGCTAAGAGTAAACAATTTGAAGGTTCCAAGAATCAATCAACCACAATTATGGTCTAAGTGAATGGATTTAGTTTGCCCATGGATGAACCACTGAACCTCTTGGGTCTACAGGCACTTGACTTACAACTGGTTACTTAGCAATCATTTAAAGGTACAACAGACCTACCTGGGGCTACTTACAACCTGGATTCAAATGTTCTGACGGTCACCATGATTGAACTGTAGGCACTCAGAACCAGGCCACATTTACAGCCATGTGACCATGTTTTATCCTGGTTTTGCCAAAAATCCACATTTACTTCTGTTTTTCAGCAAAACTGCACACATAATGATCCATTGATTTGCTTAACAACCACAATGGCCACTGTACAACTGTAGCATTCACTACAGTACAGCATCTACTACAGCATTCACTACACTACAGCATCCACTACAGCAAACAAAGATCAAAAAATTGGGTTGGGCATGTAACCATGTTGGGCATACACCTTTAAGGTCATAAGACAAAGACTAGCTATAAACTATTTAAGAAAAGTTCCCTTTGTTTTACCAGCTCCTACTGGTTAATGAAAAATATTTATATTATATAAACAGGTGCAAAGATAACATGGCTGAAGTGGGGGGAGGGGAATCAAAGAAGGAATACCAATGACCACTGTAACATGATAAAATCCCTTAATGCGGGTGCAAAGTTAAAAGGGTCTCAACCAGGGGTGGGCTGCTGGGGGTTCGCAGGGATTCGGGAGAACCCTTTCCTAAGGGTCTGGCCAGTTCGGAGAAACCCCAAATCCCACTCTTGGCTGGCCCCGCCCAGCCTTCGCAGCCCCTCCCAGGAGTCTGCACATGGCCCATTTTGGATCGCAAGTGCAGGGCTCACGCAGAGGCTCAGGGAAGGCGAAAAACCAGCCTTCCAGAAGTACCGGAAGTCCTGAAACGGGCCTGTTTCTGGATGAGACCTCCAGAGCCCGGGGGAGGCCTTTTTCACCTTCCCGGAGGCTTGAAGAAAGCCTTAGGAGCCCGGGGAGGGCAAAAATGTGCCCTCCCCCGCGTAGTGCAGGAGCCCGAGTAGGCCACGCCCACCATGGCCATGCCTACCCAGCAACCGGGCAGAGAACCCCTTGCTAAATTTTTTGAAGCACACCCCTGGCCTCAACTGAGAAACCAGAAGTAGAAGGAAAATCCAAAGCTTGAGCAGTTAAAATTGATTTATAATGAATGAATGAATGGAGACAAATACTGAAATAAAATAAATAAATAAATAAAATAACATAAGAATATTTAGTTGAGGAACTATAATTAGCAAGGGCAAGGGAAAGGGAAAAAATGATTTTAGGCAACAAATGACCAAATTTAAGGCTTCCATTGCAATAAAGTTGGCAATGGCTATGGATATAGTTTTATGCCCGTTTATCTTTAAACAACAGCATCAAGTGAAGGCATTCAAACTTTAAGCATCAAGTGAAGGCATTCAAACTTTAAGCATCAAGTGAAGGCATTCAAACTTTCTTATTCACAGAAGGTTGTAAAGGAGATTTCAGATTACTCTGATTTAAAACTGTCCTGTATTTTCTTAAGTTTATTTCCTACACAAAATCCATTTAGTGGAGAAGGAAGAAGAATTCTATAATATATTTCGATTGACAGGACTTAGAGCCATCTATCCAGAAGCACCTTGGAGGAAAGTCATACTATCACCACTGGGAGAGGTTTGTTTTTTTTTTTAATTAAACATGAGTCTTCCATGTAAAAAATATGATCCATCACAACTTGTTTTCTACTGATGTCAATGGAACCTTACCATGAAAAGTTCAACTAGGTAAGGGAATTTTAATGTAGATATGCAAACAGTAAATATGGGTGGTCTTTTCACTGTGACACTAAATTCTAAATTCTTTGCTTCCTTTTCTCATTTAAGCTGTCTCTTCTGGTGATGTCACAGTGTCACCAGACATCTTCCTGCAGTACAGTAAAAGATCAAAAATTGAATTGCAGACCCTCATCCCTCAAACATTACCCTCCCTGTCCTACAATATAAAGAACCTTTTCTTATTCATTGTTCATGGGATTTGTGGAAACTGCGTATAATACATTCTCAGTTTCTCTTTGCCACACAGGGAGACACAACATTATTCATTTCCTAAACTCAGATTTGCAGTGATATCCATCATCATTCTGATCACATGCTGAGGATGGCTTCCACTCCATAAAACAGGAATAGCAAAGTGATTACTCCTTAACAGCAAAATTATCATAATGAATGAATGAGCACATTAAGATTCCAATCCGTCTCTATTCACTTCTAAGAATGCTATAAAAAGAAGGAGATGCTTTTGGTGATGATAGCATTTGCAAAACAGTCCCACGGGAAATACAGTGCAAAAAAAGGATGCTCTTTCAGGAACAGTTGCACTGGGAAAAGGGTATTTGCTTTTAATTTAACAGCAAGCTAAGCTCCTAATTGCTACACAAGGCACAGCCCAATGAGATGCCTTTCAGTCTGGAAGCTCCACAATTAATCTACATATCTGAGGACTGATTCCAGAAATTTGGAGGGGGCGGGGAAGAGGCGCTACATTTTTCAAACATAATTTTATCAAGCCCAAGTGGTGAGATGGAAGGCAAAGAAATTTAATAAATAAAGAGCAAAAGATATATTTGTTCTATATGTGACATATAAACTGAAACAGTAAGTGTACTCATGTTTATAAATTGTACTTAACTAGTTTTAAAATAACAATTCATTTTGTGCAAATATAAAATATGGTTTAATACTGTATATCCACCCAAATTATAATATAATTATATTTTTATTTCGTATCAACCCAAAAGCTTTAACAAGTTGCTTCTATAAGCAGTTTCTTGTTTAGCTCTGAAACAACAATTTGCTAAACAAAAAAACTGCTTATGTTATATATCTTAACAGTGTAGGTTTCAGGACTGAGAATGACTAATCAGAAAGGGGAATCTTAGGATGATAAGCAGACCACTCAGGGAAAGCACTATGCATGGCAAAGGGATAAAAAATCCCATGTTGGTAAATAGTAATGTTTGTTTATTCAACTATCAAAAAACATTACATATAAAAAGATGCAATCAAAACTATACTTCCCCATGAAGAAGTTTAGGATAGTTTACAAAACTTAACAAACAGCCACTTAAAAGGGAATAGAGTCAACATGTATAATATAATCCTATGGATATTAGCTCATACATAAAACTTGATAGTAAGTATATTTAAGACCATAATCATCAGGGATGGGGGGAAAGGAAAATAAAATGTTCTCTCTCTGTCCCTCTCAGGATATTCAAAGTTATTCAAGATTATCCAAACTTAAATGAGCACTTGATTCATAAAGAGTAAAAAAATACTTAAGGAAATTAAAATAATTGATTTACCTAATCTATCATATTCATTATAAAATGTTAAAATGTTTATATTGAATTGTAACTGAAAATAAAGAATTTAACTCAATAATCAATGGGTTGAGGGGGAAATAATTAAAATGTAAATAATCATTCCCAAGAGCTGACAATTAATAGTAACTTAATAATGGGGACCAATCGACTTAGACTCAACCCTGACAAGACCGAGTGGCTGTGGGTTTTGCCTCCTCGTGATCCAGTTGA
>JANHGC010001848.1:18362-29633 GCA_027560395.1 Boaedon fuliginosus
TTTTAGGCTAAACTCCAGAGTCACTTGGATCCATTGAAAAGGAAACTGGAGTCAGTTCTGAAGCAGAAGTCAAGTGAAGAAGAGAAGATAACAGACATCAAGGTAACTTCAATATTCCCTTAAGTCTCGTACATTTGAAGTCAGTCTCCTGTTCGAATGATTACCTTATTCTTAGTGTACATTTTTATTAATAAAAGCTTGGGTGAAAAGTAAATGTCTTGTTCTTTAGAGCGGATGGTCATCTTTGCGTTAAGAAAATGATTCCTTTGGGATTATCTTGAAGTCAAGTATTTAGAGAAGTAGAAATCCCAGATTCTTTACTGACATGCCTATGGTCGTGACCAAAGGTTAAACTGTAAAGTTTAGATGTAGATGGCTTTATCTGCCAGTAATGGGTATTGTGCAATCCCATTCTTCTTAATCTATCTCAGAGGGTCTGCTGATATTACCTCTCGGTCTTAGAGTATATGGGTCCATCAGTATTACAATAGGTCTCCTCTTTTAAATTCTTTAGTATTCTTCAAGGTCTAAACAGAGATAATGTTAAATAGAATTTCAGATACTGCCTAGGAAAATGCTTAAAACTAGTTGAAATCTGTAGAGTTCTCTTCCTTTGGAGAAAGTTATTTGTATTTCTTTCCTTGTAAATGGTATGATTGGAATTGTTTTATTGATTTAAAACGTACATTGATGGAGAAAGGATTTTAATAAATTCAACAACGGTTGATTTATTCCTTACGATTTTACCTCAAGCATGAGTTTAGAAGTGGGGAAAGATTTTCTGTCTTTCCTTCCTAGACAAGCACAGATATGGCATCTGCCGGTTGTTCAGATTGCTATGATTGCTGTTGTTTATAAAACCAGGCAGGTATTGTCTGGTCCTGCTGCCTGCTAAAGAAGCTGACATAGATTTAATGTTCTGTGCCATAAAGTGGCATAGTCCCAAATCTTGGCTGTGTACCCTCTTTTTTCCCTTTCTTCATGTGCCCCAGAACAAGATGAAACTTGATATGAAAGAGTTTGAGTCAGACTTTGAGCGGCTACATCAGTTCCTGGTTGGAGAGCAAGCCATGCTGCTTCACCAGTTGGAAGATCGCTATGACATACTACTAGCCAGCCAGAGTAGCAACATCTCTCACCTGGAGGAGCAAGGTGCTGCACTAAGCCGTCTTATTGCAGAAGCAGAAGACAAGAGCAAGCAAGATGGTCTGCAGCTGCTCAAGGTAAAATTTCTTTCCCCAGTTCCTTTTTGTGACTGGTCCCAAGCATACCTGCCTATTGTAATTATAATGATTAAGAACAAACACAATAATAAAAGCCTCGGCTTGCTTGATCAGTTAAAAATAAGACTTCACCCTGTGGAATATACATTGCTTTGAAGGCTATCTGGCCTGATGTCTAAAACAAGCATGCTTTTAACAATCCTGATGGTAGAATAGGAGCATAGCAATTATCTAAAAGACATGCTTAAAAACAGCAATGTTAAAATGGAGCTTTGAAAGCTCTCAGTCTTTGAAAGACTGAGAGTAGATTTCGAACTTAGAACTTTCCGATTGCATTATTGACATTTGGCAGCTGAATTTTGGCAGTCTGAGTTCAGGCTGCTTTTCATAGATAGTTAAGGGTAGCAGTGAGACTAGTTTTTCTTTTCCAAAAATGTCCTACTTCCATTATTGCTAGCCTAACGAAAGGGCCCAAAATATGACATAATTAGATTATTAGTATTAGAATTAGCTTCTGTAGAAAATCCGATCTCTCAATATTTCCCATCTTTATTTCAGGAGTGTGTCTGGGCATCTGATCACATCTCTTACTGTATTTGAACACTCAACTGTTTAATAGGAAATGGTCTATAAAATTTTAGTATATGTGAATGCTAAAATGCCTGTGGATTTTAAGGATTTTTTTTTTTAGCTGTGTAGGACAATTTCCTACAATGATTGTTTCTCAAGCTGCAATGTGTTGAATTTAGTGCATGTGATACATTATGGTACCTGTTTGAAAACCAGAGTCCCAAATAAATAGTATTTTGGGGGTTTGTAGATATTCAGATATTTACTTTGGAAAGGCATTTGACTAATATCTGTTCAACTGGACAGAATTAGAACTTGGAAACCTGTTTGGATCATTGCATTGAAGTAGATGTCCCACACATTAGTTTGTATGATTTGGATGGTATTACACACAAGTAGAAATGGCTTTTTTTAAGAATTGAATTAAAACCTGTTGGTTAGCAGCTGAGAACTATTAAATGTGGGAGATAACAAAAATCATTTCCATGCTAATACCTATAAGTCTTATAAGAAGTTCATGAAGCTTTTAAATGATGCTCACCGTGTGCTAAAGGAGGGCAGGAATGCTGATTGTGTCTACAGTCTACTGCCTCTGAGCAACGTGACAAGCACTAAGTTAGGTGTCTGTTAAGCTTAGGAAAGGTGGAAAGAGACATTTCAGATTTCAGCTGCAGGAGATATTTATTTAAATAATTTATATATTTACCCCTCTCACCAAAGCCATGCTGGATGGCATATAAGATGTAAAAATAATTTTTAAAATCCCCAAATCCACAGGGTTTGAAATCAATATAAGGAGAGTGCTTAAGACTTGGCTGTTTCCCAAGTGTTGGGATAGTGTGAGGTTAAAGTGGAAGATAACGTGTGGGTTGCATCAGGGAAGTACGGCAGTAGCAAGTTTTTCTTTTCTTTTTTTATGGTTGGCTTTATTCTTTTTTGTTTCCATTATGTACATGTTGTTTTATGTTTGATTATAAGCCACCCATAATTTGATTTAGGATGAACAGCTATACAAATATTTTAAATAAACAAGACCTATACTGTAGAATATACCTGGAGTGAAAAAAAGATAAACCATTCCACTTGAGATCACTGGAACAACAATATGCTATCAAGCAATCTTAACGTCAGGGTTGATACTGGGGCTAATATCAAAAAAAATTAATACCTTCAGAAAGGGCAATTGGATTGTAATCATCCAGATCTTGGGGAAGGGTGTGCTGTTATTGCAGATGCAATGACAAAGTTCTATGAGGAGATGGCAATTTCATACTAAGAAGGCAATCACCTGTTTTTAAGTGGATCATTCTGATATGCAATATATTTAGCCATATAGTGTCAAGGATCTGGGTAGCGTCTGTCACATACAAGTCAGGAAGCCAGACAAGTAGTATTTCTTCAAGAAAAGTTTTTTGACAACAAACACAAGATTTGGAACCTCAAGTAATCACCCTCACCCTGCAAAAAAGCTGGAAAACCCTTTCCAGAAAAAATCCACAGGAAATTGTACAGGAAATTGGTTGTCTTCTTTCAGTCTATTTGTTGTGTTTTATAACATCAAAGTATGTAACCTTTTTTCTTCCTTTTCCCCCCTAGGATTTCAAAGGCACTTTAGTCAGGTTGGTTGAATTTCTTTTGATTATTTCTGGTTTACATTCCTGAAATTTGTGCTTCACTGTTAGCCAGGTTTTATCTGAAAGTTTACTAATTGCCCATCAACAGAAAGGCACCTCAAAAAAATGGTATGAAAACTTGGGATAAATCAACATGTTAAGTTAAATAGCATTGAGGTTGGTTAATGCATGTATGACAGTTTGCCTGGAAACCTAGACCCATTTATTTGTGCTTGGCCATGGGTGGAAAGTGGGTCTGGTGATATCTTAATAGTTTCAGCTTGAAAGATTGTGTAACTGGTAAAATGCAGCTATAATTATTTTACTGTGTCTAGCTGCTGCATCTATTAGACTACATTAAAACTTCTTTAGCAAAGTTAATTTAAAACTTTGGCTTTTCAAAGATTTTGTTAGAATGTTTACTGGAAACTTGTTCACATATCTTTTCTGTGTGTATGGATCAGCCAGAGAATGCCTAGCTAATCTAGGATCCAGGGGAATTGCAGTATTTCAGTACTGCTCTCTATTGTGGTCAAGGGTGGTATTTGTGGCAAAGTAGTTGGTTTGTTAATGTGATACACCTGACTGTAGTCTACTAATCAACTGGTCACAGTCCTTTCTGACTCTTATTGGGAACAGAATAAATAGGTCCAATGAAAAATATCCATATGCATGTGTCCAGAATGGCTTGATCTTGTAGCCATAGCAATAGCAAAGGTACTTAGACCTATCTACTGCCCCATAATTCTTTACAGCACTCTCTCTTTTTTTGGGGGGGGGGGGTTTACAATATCAGCATATTCTCCAGATGGATAATTAGTTGGGCTCGGTGACATCACTTGGGCTACGCCCCTTCCTCAGGCAAGTCAATCTTGAAGGGGTGGAGCTCCCACCAATGCCCCAGGTTTCATTTGCCTCTCAAAGGCACAGTCACGATATTTGCCTGCAAATCCTGACCTAGAGAGAAAAAAGAGCCCCTTTTTATAGGAATAGAAACCTTTTTATTCGCCTGAGGATCCATGATGGGCCTGGTGATGTCACTTGGGCTACGCACCTGTTAGGCAAGTCAGATCCGTTTTGCAGGAGTGGAGCTCCCTTCCTGCCCAGTTCTTACTTGCCTCACAGGAGAGCAGTCGGATATCCTCAGTCTTTCACTTCTTTGTCTTCGGATATTCTTAAAAAAAAAAAAGTTAGTAAAAGGAGCCCCCGCTGCCGCTTTTTCTACCGCCAATCAGCTGGCCTGAATTCGCCAGGAATCATTGGGAGGTGTAGAACACGCTAGCCAAGGGAGGTGCGAGTCACCATAATACAGAGGGGCCTCTGCATTAGGCCCCTCAATGGAAACTTAGCCGCTTTTGGAACAATGCCTGGCACGGCGGGAGGCCATTTTGGGCACAGAGAAGGTGGGCGGCCATTACAACACCGGCACAGGTGGCGGTGGCCATTTTGGGGGCATTTCAGCAGCGCACCCAAAGCGGCTAAGGAGGCCTTTTGGGCGCGAAGTAGTGGGCGGCCAGTGCATCGCCTGGCCCAAGCGGCAGTGACCGTTGAAGGTTTTTTCAGCTATTTATCGGCCAGAACGGTGCCCAAAAGTGGCTACGGAAGCCATTTTGGATACAAAGAAGGAGGATGGCCATTTTGAGTCAAGGCAGCGTGGCGGCAGCCATTTTGGGGCCTTGACTCATCGCATTTTGGGTCGCCTCTGGCTGGCAGCGAGGTGCGGTCCAAGGCTTCCTATGGAGGCCTAAGAAAGAAAGGAGCCTCCGGTAGCGTAAATGGGGCCCGGGGAGGTGGGCAGGCAAGGCCTCTTCCGCACCTGGCGTCTCATGGAAATCATAGGGGCCGGGACAAGCCAGGGAACCCTATGCAACCACGGGCGGCCCAGGCCCATTCCCAGCCCTCTGGTGGGATGAACAGGGCCCAGGATTGACAAGGGAGAAACTAGGCAGGGGCTAACCTTCCTCCCTCTAACAGCTGTGTGTTTACAGGATCATGGAGAATCAAGACCTATCCGCCCCCGGGACTCCTCTGCCATCCACCTGGGAGGAGTTGGCTATGAAAATGCAGGCGATGATTCAGGCCGGCATCACATCTGCCATGGCACAGTTCCAAGAGGAACCACCTCGGAAAAAGGCCCGAAAGGACCTGGAATCACTCGAGCCCCCGCAATCTCCTCTGGACTCCAGGAGGTCAGTAGCCTCAGAACCTCAGGCCCTTGTGGGACTGTCTGAGGATGAGCAGGAGGGCCTGAGGGAACTGGGGCAACTTGATTCAGATAACCCCTCCACCCTGGATGGGGCGTCTTCAGGGGAGAAAGAAGGGGAAGAAGAGGCCTCAGAAGTGGTCCAGGCGCCTCTTTGTTCCCGAGGCCTTCCTGAAGGTCTACAGGACCATTACCTCCACCCTAAGCCTAAAGGTTGCAGAGCCTGGGGAGACTCTGGTAGCCTCCACATTTACTGAATTCGATCTAGACTCGGTTCTGCCAACCTTTCATGAGTCTTTGAGCTGCCCACAGCCTTCATGGACACGGTCATGAAGGAGTGGGCCTCCCCGGGATTCACAAAGTATTTCAAGATCAGGGCTACCAGATTCTATAGGGTTTTGGAGCAGCAGGCCCCGTTGCTTAAAAGCCATGTGGTTGATGCTCCAGTTGCTTCGCTTGGGGCTCCCGCTAGTCTTTCTTTGGACACCTAGGGTTTCCCGAAAGATCCCCATGATAAGCGGGTGGAGATGTCATCCAGAAAAGCCTTTGAGGCCTCGTCCACGGCCCTTAAGGCCTCCGCTGTTGCATCACTAGCCAATAGGGTCACTGCCCTGTGGTGCCAGCGGCTGATGGACAAAGGGAAGATCCCCAAATCAGCCCAATCGGAGCTCTGCACCATAGTGTCAATGGTAGCCTTCACTGCCGACACTACCTTTGACACAGTGCAGCTCTCAGCTAGATCCATGGCAGCTTCCGTAGTTGCCCGTAGGAGCGCATGGCTACGTAACTGGAAGTCAGACAGCTTGGCTCATTCTAAGCTTGTGGGGCTTCCCTTTAAGGGACACAAACTTTTTGGAGATGATCTGGAACCCTTTCTGGCCGACCCGAAGGAAAGGAAGAAGGCCCTTATTTCAAAACCAAAATTTAATCCTTCCTTTCCATCTTTCTGACCCAAGTATTCCTTTCGGCCCTTTCGACCACAGTCAGACAACAGGGGCACTTCCAGTTTTTCGAGAGGACAGCCTACCTCCTGGCAACCACAACAGCAGAAACCAAAGCCCCGACAACAGTCAAGGCCCTTCGCTGCTTAGTCCACCAATAAACCACAACAATGACTGTCTGGTGAAGGCTCCACCGATAGGGGGGTTGTCTCACTTCTACCATCAGCAGTGGGACGCCATTACCACCGATAGGTGGGTGAGGGAAACGATCCAGAGAGGATATTCACTAGAGCTGAGACAGCTGCCTCCAGGGAGATTCATCCAAGCGCACAGATCTTCCTGTATCATGAAGCACCTCTGCACCTTGACGGCCATTCAACATTTTACCATCTCGGCCATCGAGTGGGTCGTGACTCTGCAGCAGGGCATAGGGGGTTACTACTTCTTTACTGTACCAAAGAAGTCTGGCAACACAAGAGTGATACTGGATTTGAAGTGGCTCAACTGGTGGCTGCTTTGACCTAGTTTCAAGATGGAAACGCTTTGCTCCATCCTGGACTCAGTGCAGAGGGGAGAATTCCTGGCATCACTGGATCTGCAGGAGGCATACCTCCAGATTCCCATTCTTGTGAGTTATTGGAGATTCCTCAGATTCGCCTACAAGGGATCCAACTACCAATTCAAGATGTTGCCCTTCGGCCTGGCCTCGGCGCCAAGGGTATTCTCCAAAGTTTTGGTGGAAGCCATCGTGGATCTCAGGCTACAGGGAATAGCAACATACCCCTATCTGGACGACATCCTCCTCAGAGCCCCATCGCAGACTCCAGCACTCTCACATCTGAATCAGATGTTACAGGTCTTGTCCCTAGGATTCCTAGTGAACTGGGACAAGAGCTGGCTGGCACCATCGCAGTCAATTGTCCACCTAGGGGCGACAATAGACTCCTCCTTGTTCAAGGTGTTCCTGTCACCAGAAAATCAGAACAGGATTCTCAACCTGACGACTTCGGTCCTACATTCTCCCTCTCCAGACATCATAACACTCGCCAGCTTGCTGGGGATGTTTTGCTCATGCCATAGCATCGTCCTATGGGCTAGATAACAATCCAAAGCATTGTAGAATCTCTTGTTGCCCCTCCAGGAACAGATTGCAGGTCGGAAACATCTCTGCCTCTCCCTGGACCCCAACTCCAGGGAAGACTTGATCTGGTGGTCCCTCCCACAGACGCTCCTCCAAGGCTCGCCCATTAGAGTGGAGGAACGTCTGGTGATGCACACTGATGTGAGTTTGCTGGACTGGGGTGCACACACAGGCAGCACAGCGGTGCAAGGGCTCTGGTCCCAAGCCGAAGCCTGCCGCAGTATAAATTGACCGGGGAAATGAGGCGGGGTATAAATCTAATTAAATAAATAAATAAATAAATTATCTGGAGCTGAAAACAGTGTTGTTAGCGCTGAGGATGTTGGAACCCTTGGTGCAAGGGAAAGACCTTATGATATATACGGACAATATCTGCACAAAGGCCCACCTGAACCATCAGGTCCAGAAGACTCCAGGATCTGGCATGGTCGATCTTTGTCTGGGCAGAGACGAACATCATCTTTCCATTAGGAGGCGGAAACGATCCTCCCCTCTTTCTACCCCTGCCCAACTAATGGGCAAGAGAGAGAGTGGCACAATTTAGATGCCAGGAGGGCCTTTATGTTTTATGTCAGAACAAGAACAAGGGGGAAAAAGCCTCCCCGAATACCATTGCAAGGTGGATTAGGGAGGCGATAGTCAAGGCATACGAATGCCAGGGGCTTATTCCCCCGCAGGGCATTATTGCTCATTTCGCCAGGGGAGCAGCGGTCTCGACTGCCTTTAAGGCTTCTCCCTCCCTGGAGCAGGTGTGCAGGGCGGCCACCTGGATCACGCCACACACCTTCATCAAACACTACAGGGTAGATGCCTTCGTTTCCAGGGAGACAGCATTTGGAAGGGGGTGCTGCAGTCGGTTACCAGTTCGTCTCACTCAGCCCTCCCTTAAACTGCTGCGGTATTGACGCCCAAGTGACGTCACCGAACCCATCTAAGGATCCATCTGGAGAATGGAAAGTTGGTACACTTACCATGAACATCCATTCTCTGTGGGTCTGTGATGGGTTCGGTGCCCTGCCCTTCCGGACTTCGGGGGTAGGATAGGGGACTTGCAGGGGTTTCCTGTCGTGTTACAGTTGCACTACATTTGTATATATACATTGGTTATATGTTGTTAATTCCTTATGTGTCGGGTTGAAGGAAGTTTCCATAATGTCCTGGTTAATAAATGTTTTCTAGTTGTACTACACAATTGTTACTGCTAGTTCATGTCTGGGGCATCGGTGGGAGCTCCACCCCTTCAAGATTGACTTCCTTGAGGAAGGGGCAGAGCCCAAGTGACATCACCGAGCCCATCACGGATCCACAGAGAATGGATGTTCATGGTAAGTGTACCAACTTACCATTTCCCCCAGCAATCTGGGTGTTTATTTACTGACCTTGGAAGGCTAAAGGCTTTAAGCCCAGTCAGGATTGAACTCCAAGCTGTGGACAGGGTTTGACTATAATATTGCAAATAGATTTGATGATGTCCAATAAATCTTCCCCATATTTCTTTGCTATTATTCTCCTACCATTTAAATGAATTAATCTCCGTGCTTCTCCATTTCTTTTTTTTTAATTAAGATTTTTATTACCGAGGGGTAAGCCGTCATCAGGGAACGCGTACTCGCCAATTATTGGCGGTACCGTGTTCTGACCCCTCTGGCTCATCTCAGGGGCCCGTTGGTTTGGGAATTCAGGGCCCTGGGCTCCGGCTGTTACTTCTTAATGCCAGGTTGGTTGTAAATAAGGCCCCTCTGATCCAAGAATTAATCTTGGAGAAGAGGGCCGACCTGGTGTGCATTACCAAAATGGTTGGGGCCAGAGGGGGGTGTTCCCCTCATAGAAATGTGCCCCACCGGGTTTCAGGTTTTGCACCAGCCGCGGCCCCAGGGCAGGGGAGGTGGGGTGGCTGTAATAATACGTCAGGATCTCCTGCCATCCCTTGGCAACCCCTTGGATGCGGTACAGGAGTTCATGGCCTCCATGGCAACCATGGACCTGACCCAAGTAATTCAGGGTCCGACTCACGGGAGGACACATGCTTGACCTAGTTTTTATCTCGGAGCTCTGGTGCCGTGATCTGGTTTTGGGAGATACAGCTGTAGAACCCTTGTCATGGTCAGATCACTCTCTTATTCAATTGGATTTCCTGATGTCCGCCCGACCCTGCAGGGAGGCGGGACCGACTAGGTGATTCCACCCCAGGCATCTAATGGACCCAATTGGGTTTCAGAGGGAGCTTGGGGAGATTCCGGATTCCCCCTGACCCACTGCTCGGCCAAGTCCCTGGTGGCTGCTTGGAATAATGCTGCCGCTGGGGCCCTGGATCGGGTTGTGCCTTTGCGACCTCTCACCGTTCACAGACCCCGGAGGTCTTGGTTTACTGAGGAGCTCCGGGGGATAAAGCGTTGGAGGAGACGTCTAGAGCGCTGCTGGAAGAAGGGAAAACCTGAATCTGACCGGACACTATTAGGAGCTTATATTAAGACCTATTTAGTGGTAATAAAAGTGGCAAAGCATTCCTACTATGCCGCTCTTATTGCGTCCGCAGACTGTCGCCCAGCCGTCCTGTTTAGGGTGACTCGTGCTCTCCTGAGACCAGCGGAGACTGAGGAGCCCTTGCAGGGTAGAGCTGAGGAGTTTGTTCAGTTTTTGTCAGACAAAATAGCTCAGATTCGGTCGGACCTTGACTCTGGCTGGACAGGGTCCATTGAGATGACGGTGGTGGGTCTTAGTCCTGTTATCTGGGAGGAGTTTGTTGCTGTGGCCCCTGATGATGTGGACAAGGTTGTTGATGCTGTGAGTGCCACCACCTGTTTGTTGGACCCGTGTCTCTCTTGGCTGCTTTCGGCTAGCCGCGAGGTGACACACAGCTGGCTCTAGGTGGTTATTAATGCCTCTTTGAGAGGGGGATCCTTTCTGCCTGCCTTGAAAGAGGCAGTGGTGAGGCCCCTCTTCAAGAGGCCTTCCCTGGACCCAGCTGTTTTGAATAACTTTGGTCCATTCTCCAACCTTCCCTTTTTGGGGAAGGTTGTTGAGAAGGTGGTAGCCTCTCAGCTCATGCAGACCTTGAATGAAGCTGATTATCTGGATTCTTTGCAATCTGGGTTCAGGCCTGGGTACAGCACCGAGACAGCATTGATCGCGCTAATGGATGATCTCTAGCGCGCTCAGGATAGGGGAGTTTCCTCTATCCTAGTACTTCTTGACCTCTCAGTGGCTTTTGATACCATCAACCATGGTATTCTTCTGGGGCAGCTCAGGGGGTTGGAGTGGGAGGCACCATTTTGTGGTGGTTCTCCTCCTACCTCTCGGGCCGCACCGTCGGTGTTGGTGGGGAGACAGAGATCGAACCCGAGGGCCTTCCTCAGGGCTTCATCCTCTCCCCTCTCCTATTTAACATATACATGAAACCGCTGGGTGAGATCATCCGACAACAGGAGGTAGGGTATCACCAGTACACTGATGATACCCAGTTGTACATCTCTGCTCCTGATCCAATTAGTGATCCTGCTGAGGTGATGTCCCAGTGCCTGGAGGATGTGAAGATCTGGATGGGGACCAATAGGCTCAGACTCAACCCTGACAAGACCGA
>JANHGC010001848.1:62744-76512 GCA_027560395.1 Boaedon fuliginosus
AGATGGGTGGACTTCAACTCCCAGAAGTCCCCAGCCAGCAACGCTCATCTTAAAATGGCTGACGTTGGGAAACACTGTTTTAAGGGATAGGGCCATTTCCGAATAATTAGCGGGAAGGGAATGCAAGGGAAGAAGGGTCAAGTTGGGTGAATTAAATCTACCCATGATTACAAGCGATATTGATTAGAGTAAGGCATACCTGAACCTAGAGCTCTCCTTTCCTAGACTCTTCCTTATAATCTGGAAGCCATGCGGGGCAAATAGCAAAGAAAACAATACATGAATAGATTTCCAGGCACATCTCTTACGATAATAGCTATATTGATTATGGAATGATTGCCTAAACTGCACAATTGTAGCCAATAATTGGATGGTTCAGATTCTGATTACCAAACACCCTCCAAGTCGTAGGGGTGCCTCCCACCTAACTCATCTTTTTCAGATAAATTCTGTTTGTTTCTTTAAAAAAAAACTTTTTCCAACTAGCTAATATTATTAAAAGGCTAATTTTTAAAAATCTGTTATTCAGAAAAGCTGCTTCTAGACCCTTAACCCCGCTCTCCTTCTGTAGTCCAATACTTTTTTGCAACTCTTGTGAATCTTCCCAACTAAATGCAATATGCAAATTGTATACATAGAGCACTATTCTCTGAAATGCAAGACTTAATAAATAAATAAATAAGTGCTAGATTTCATTTATTTGCAAGGGGACCTGTGATAAACTTCAGACCAGTTTTACTTCTAATTCCTCAGTTACGGCTTCTGTATTATTGAGTCTCTACATTCAAACTGTTTTTAATTTTATGATCAACTGATTATAGTTGAATTTCTCTCCACTTTTTTCTCTCTCTCTAAATCAGCCTTTCTATATACATACTATAAATATATACAAAGTTGGGGTCTCGGCTTTCTTCCCATGTAATCGTTAGCATGTCTTCAGAAAGATAGTGGCGACATTTCGACCAAATCACATTTGTCATCTTCTGGCCGATGTTCTCTGTTTGATGTGTATGGGCACACTGCGTGATCGTTAACTGTCGTTTGTCTATAAATGACGGCAATGGTGCATTGTGATTGGCCAACAACGTGCTGCGCTCCGATTGGCCGATGACGCTACTGCGTTCCAATTGTCATCATTGTCCAATTGGCGTGCAGCAATGACATTGGCCAATTGGAACGCAGCAACATTGTCGGCCAATCACAATACACCACCGCCGTCATTTATAGACAAACTAAAGTTACGATCACGCACTGTGTCCATACACGTCAAACAGAGAACATTGGCCAGAAGATGACGAATGCGATTTCGTCGAAATGTCGCCACTATCTTTCTGAAGACATGCTAATGCTAACGATTATGCAGGAAGAAACTGAGACACCGACTTTGTATATACAAACATCCGTGAAAACCTACGAAAACACACACACACACACACTCATGAAACCCCTAGCGACCTCTTGTAGAATCCCGTTTGATTCTACAAAGTCCGATTTAAATGATCGGCTGTGGGGCTACATCCGTGACTCTCCGGAAGAGAGAGGGATCCACGATGTCCTTCACAGGCCCCCTTTCCTGAGGGATGAAGCGTCACGGTAGCCAGATGGAGCCACCTGAAGAAGGTATTTCCATCACTCCTAGGATAAAGAGTAACTGCTCTTCTTAAATGAAAGGTTTCCCACCAAAGGGCTCTTGAGTTCAGGGTTCAAAAGACAAAGATGTACCGTTTATCCCTGAGGTGAGGAATATATCAGGGATTCTTGTTCCTTGTTTTGAGTATTAATCAAAGGTAAAGGTAAAGGTTCCCCTCGCACATATGTGATAATCAGTTCCCGACTCTAGGGGGCGGAGCACATCTCCATTTCAAGGCCGAAGAACCAGCGCTGTCCAAAGACGTCTCCACGGTCATAAATGCCGAAGGTGTACAGAACGCTATTCCCACCGAAGGTGGTCCCTATTTTCCTACTTGCATTTTTACATGCTTTCGAACTTGGTTGGCAGAAGCTGGGACAAGTAATGGGAGCTCACTCCGTTATGCGGTGCTAGGGATTTGGACCGCCAAACTCCCAACCTTTCCAATCAACAAGCTCAGCGTCTTACCCACTGAGCCACCGCGTCCCTTTATTACTTCATGATGATGATGATGATGATTACATATACTGCCTAAATTACTTCATGCTTAGTAGGAACATAGGTAATTGCTTACATTAAATCCTTTCAATTGAGAAGTAGCTCGATTCCTCTTGCAAAAAACCCTTATAAATAATCATTATCTTCCCACACTGCAGATCTCTATAGCTATCTCACTGCTGATGCGACATCTGTAAACATTATGAGTTGGCTGCCTGTTGGCGATTAGCTGAAGATGACGTTGGTTTAAAACCTGGCCTCTTTCCCATTTTGTTGTGCCTCCTGCTGTCTACTGATAAGGCAACGAGGAGCCCAAGAGAAGTAGCTTAACAAGGAGATTTTGAGAAATGAGATCTTTAGAGACAAGTTCTCTCCCTCTTTGCTCCACCACCCCCAAGACTCCTTCAAGCCAAGCGTGGGCTGGTGGCATCCGCCTGTGCAAAGAGCACTTGGATCACCCCCACCATCATTCCTCTCCTCTTTCTATTGCTGATTGTCGATGGAGGGGGGAATGCGCCTCTGGTAAGGGGGAAACATGTGCAGTTTACTTTTGTTCTAAGGAAGTACAAGTTGGATGTGATCCAAGGAGTGTTCTTCATCCATGAGGTAAGAGTAATTACTACAACTGTTGACTAAATGCGTCTCTGTGCGTATTTTAACATTCAAGCATGGGTGTGTTGGATTCCATTTGTCTTCCATGTGAGAATATTTTTTTCTCACTGGCCGTCATGCTTCAGTTGAGGTATTTATGGCCATTTTCAAAAGTTGAATAGTTAAACTTATAAGCCTGTCAGAAAAATAGTATCAGTTGCTTAACTTTTCTATCTAGTTTTACATTTCTTAATTTTTTTACCTGGCAGGAAGTTCCACAGGCACTCTTTCATTGAAACGTTTTCCTGAGGCTGAGGATGAAAAGATTGTATGCTACTTTGATCCTAGATATCCCTAGTAATCCCAAACCATAATTGACTATTTTAACATTTCCACTAATAAATGTAATTGAGAAGTTACATTATTCTGCAACATTTGCCTAAATCAGCCATTAAAAAACCATTTACCAACATTTTGAACCATGCAGTGTTATGGATACATAAGAGAATCGTACTAACAAAATACAATAATAAAAACGTTTGGGTTTTTTTTTGCTTCCCTTCTAACAGTTCCTACGTGCCTTGAAGACCAGAATAAGAAAACAAGGGAAGTGAAAACCTTCAGTTGTGTTTCCAAAATGAATTCTTTCCTGTTTATTTTCACCACTTCCTTAGTTGTTCTACCTGTTAACAATCGCAGTCCAAGTAAGAACTTAGTGTATTACTGTATTTTCTAAGAAATGTAATTGTTTTTATGTATTATATATTAAGAATAATTTTGCACACACACACGCACACACACAGAGTGAGAGAGAGAGAGTGCTAAACATAACATCCTCTTATAACCTCACCTTAAAACAAAGAGACAGGGTGGTGTAGCGATTAAAGGGTTGGAGTGGCACTGGAGACACCAAGATTCCAGTCTGCCTTTAGCTATGGGAGCTCAAATGGGCCGAAGATGCTATAGATATGCTTCCTTGAATTCCTGAATGAAAGGTGGCAAAGATGGGTGCCATACCTAAGAAATATATAAATATAACATTATAAAAATGTAGAAATAATATAATGAATCAACATGGGTAATGATTAATTAATTACATGTGTATTGGGGGTTGTCTTAATATCCATCTAATTAAAAAAGGAAGGCTGATCAACACAAGAATGGCCTGCTAACAGAGAGGTTAGGGAATGAATATAGGAAGCTGACATACAAAGTCAGACCCTTGGTCCATCTAGCTTGGCACTGGGTTTTATCACAGCAGAGGTGCAGATCTATCTCTAGTGTTAGATCTCTCACACACACTTCTCCAGTTCTTACAATTACATTACTCAATTGTACAGTGCACTGTGCCCCTGCTCAATTCTGGAGGAAACGGGACCTGGCATTAGATGCTCAATGAGAATTCCAGTCAATGGTTTTGATGGAACTCAGTTTGCGTCCTGTGGATATGGAAATATACTACAACGATCATTATCTGTGGTGATTAGCACCCATTCGCACAAGCGTCTTCTCAACCTACCTGGAAATGTTAAGGAGTCCATTTTTTTGTATGCGTATGTGCATAGCAAGTATTATACTATTGAGCTATCCCATCCTGCCCCTTTTTTTCTCTATCTGGGTTTGAATATGAGCTGAATGATTATCCAACACAAACTCAATCCCCTGTATTTAAGTGATGGATTAATAGTTCAGCCAAGTATCAATTGCTATTTCACATGATTAGATGAGTTGCCTATATGGTGTTGCTCCTTCAGTTGATTTAGCCTTTTATAATTTTTATGCATTTGGTATATTCCACAGTGCAGCTGACATTGCTTGGACCACATCACCCAGTCACTGCTTCTCTGAGGGAGACCACTGTGCTACAGTGTCAACTGTCCCCCAGAACAAATGTCCAGAATATGGAGATTACTTGGTTCCGCTCCCAAAATTCTTCATATGTACACCTTTATCGCAGTGGCAAAGATCATCTGGAACGGCAGCAGCCAGAATACCAAGGAAGAACAGAATTTTTAAAAGATGGCATTGGGGATGGAAAGATTGGGCTGAAGATTTTTAACATTAGCCTATTTGATGAGGGACCCTACCACTGCTCCGTTAAGAATGGGAGTTTCCAACAGGAAGCCACATTAGATATGAAAGTGACCGGTAAGTAAGGAGCAATTTTTAAAATAGAAATGTGTAATCAAAGTTGGTTCTAAAACCTCTGCAGTCATCAACCTTCCAATATGTTCTTAGATTGTGAGAGAACCAGGGCTATTAAGGTTTCTCCCGCAAAAATCTTTCAACCTACTTATTCAGTTTTTCTTGATGTTTAGTAGGAATAAGGGTTACTTGTTCCGTAATGTCAAGGTGGGTAATCATTTTTCTTCCAGTGGACGTTTATTTCTTTTTCCTTTCCTTGACATGGGGAAAGGAAGAAAGTATGGTTGGTTGGTTGGTTGGTTTATTTATTTCGATTTATACCCTGCCTCTCTTCCCCGATCAAGGGGAACTCATTGAAAGACTTAGCTTTTACTTTTTCAATGTCAGCATTAAAAAAAAAGCAAGCAAGCACAAAATAATTGGATTTTCCAGATGTTTGAGGAGAAAATGGGAGAGGGAGCTAAATCATTCTACCAAAATTTGCCATCTTGCTACCAATTTTAGACTCAGGGGACATAGGTAGGTCTGGACTGCTGCCAAGCATGGGAAATCAGAAATCCAGGCCATTCAAATGGATATAAAACTTTATTTCAAGTTTATGCTCTCTACAAGAATCTGAGCTACTAATAAAGGAGAGTATTTGTAGCTCAGGGTTGAAATGAAGGGTCCTTGGTGCTCTCTGAGCTTGCTTGTTTTCTTGCAAATGTTTCATTACTCTAAGTAGGTAACATCAGTGCTAGAGTGCTAGTACTGATGATGTTACCTAATTAGGGTAATGAAATGTTTGCAAAAAAACAAGCAAGCTCAGAGAGCACCAAGGACCCCTCAATCTGAACTACCAACAGTTGAAGCAAATAAGAGTCAGAGGAATTCAAGGTGGTCTGGACTTAGATCTCTTGTGGGCATGAAGGGACTCCAGACTGAAGGTGCATTTGACCCCTCCCTCGGTCTTAGCCTGGTCATCTCCTATAGCTGCATGGCTGAAGTTTCCCCTCACCTGCTATAAAGCAAATTCAGGCAGCTTCTTTTGGTAATAACTGCTGCCCTTATCACTCCTTGAGCTTCTTCAATTAAGTGACTTCCCGAATATTTACCACCATTCAAAGCTGGTCCTTTAAAAGTATGCAGTCTTGCTGATGATTGGCTGTTATCCACTGATATGGATATTCAGGTGCAATATACTTCTAATAGTGAATGCTGAGGAGAATTGAGACGTACTGTACTGTTGACTTCATGCTCTGTTTGTAGGCTTGCTAGAAATATCTGAAATGCTACTACTGGAAGTTTTATCAGACCTGGATGGTTTCATTTCATGTTCTTATGATAGCAGTGTCTGGAACTGATTCAATCCACCATTCATCTTATGTTGGAAGGAAAGGGTAGGATCGTTTTGACAGCAGGAGGAGGAGGAGGAAAAATCATGCTTACTTCTTTGCTTTAAGAGGTAAAATATAGAAGCAGACAAATAGGGAAGCTGTCAATATTCATCATAACCCAGAGATTAAAAAGTTCTCCGGAATAATAGTTCTAGTGTATGTTTTGCCTTTTATGCCTCATCTGACACCCAAAGACACCGGTTATGCAATATGCCAACTTTCTATTGTAGAATTTAGATTTTATACCTGGATTGGGGATGAGGAGGAAGACGACTTGATGATTTAAAAAATCTAAATAATTACAGGATGAAGATTAGACTGGTCAATCTTCTGATCCTACAGTATCTTTTAAAAAACACATATTCTTTTATCCCCCAGAGTTTGATATCTTGCTGCTATTTTCCTTGAACTGATTCAGTGGTGCAGTGGTTAAATGCAGCGCTGCAGTCTCTGCTGACTTGTTCAGCAGGTTGTCAGATTGAATCCCCAGGCTCAAGGTTGACCCAGCCTGCCATCCTTTCTAAATTCGGTGAAATGAGGACCCAGATTGCTGGGGGCAATAAGCTGACTCTGTAACTGCTTGGGGAGTGTTGTAAAGCTCTGATAAGCAGTATATAAAATCTGAGTGCTATTGCTATCCATGTTGTAAGCCGTCCAGAGTTCTTCGGGAATTGGGCAGCATAAAAATGTAATAAAGAAATAAAGAAATAAATAACTCTTTGAACACACTAGAAAAGGGCAACTTCTGAGTGCCAAGAACTTGATTTAATATTTGGCCTGGGACTGAAAGACAGAATAAATGAGGCAACAATTCAAAGTGAATAGCACCTCATCACATGGATACAAATGGAGTGTTAATTTTTCTCAAATTTCTTCCCTCCTTTTTTGAAGATTTCTTTTTCTTTTAAAAAAAAAACCTTATTGCTTATATCATGGGATTTGGTGCATGTTTTCATCTCACAATGGCAGGAAGGCATTCTCCAGTTTTTCCCAGCAATTGAAGCCACAATGTCAACTTAGGGCTTTAGGGGTTGCCGGTTTCCCTGGCTCTGCAGGATGCCCATCTTTGGAACAGCCTGAAAACGCTTAAAATGTGCATATTTGTCCCACATCTAGCATTAGGGCCTGCTCCTCTCCTTTCCATTGAAGGTTATCAGGACAGAGGGATCCGAGTGGTTTGTCGTTCCAGTGGCTGGTATCCAAAGCCTGAAGTCCTATGGAGAGACCTCAACGGAAGCCTTTTATCTTCATTGGCAAAAGAAGATTCACAAAGAAATGATGGGACATTCGATGTCCAAGCTGACATTATTTTAAAAGGAAGTTCAAACCTGACGTGTGTCATTAGAAACAGCCTCCTTGATCAGGAAAAGGTGTCAACCATCCACATAACAAGTGAGTCCATAAAAACTGTTAATAGACATTCTAGATTTTAGAAACCGGGCTTTGCAGGAGTATGAGTTTGAAATTCTGAATTCAAAATTAGACAAAGTTGCAGCTAGGGCCCATGTCTTGATTAGGGCAAACTCAAAATCAATGAAGAGTTATATAAGGCATATTTCCAAGAAGAAAATATCAAATGAATTATTTGCATTCTTTTTTCTAACTCTTGAGGACCAAAGTTTGAGAAGATGTAAGGAAAATATTTTTATCTGAATCAGTGGACATAGTGTGGATTTGGAGCATATATGGTACCAGTTAAGGCATATGTTTCTGAAGCATTCATGAATCATAGCAGAAGGGATAGGAAAGAGGAAAGCACAGCATTTCCCAATATTTTAGGGTTGCTTTAAAATGCATTCATCTATACTTCTTTCATTTTTCAGATCACCTCTTCCCCAAAATATCATCCTGGATAGTAGCTCTATGTTTTTCCCTAATGGCTCTGGTTGGATTCGCTATATTTACCTTTTACCTACTGAACAAATACAGTGAGTATACAGGAAAGTGCCCTCAGTGTGCAAGGGTGGTACACTCTTTTTGTGCCTTTGCTTGAACCTTAGCACTCATCATCTGCCACTAAGGATGGTGTAAGATGCTCTGCTCCAGGAGTATTTTCCCTACTATTCTGCCTCAAGATGCTACATGCAGTCATATACGGCATATTCAGGGAGGTGACCTGAAATGATGTGTCCTCTGCTGGCAATCTCATGGTTCTTCTAATCTGCCCCTTTAATCTGTCCCTCACCTCTCACTCCACTTGCAAGGTTGACTGAATTTTGGCTGCAAGGTTGACTGAATTTTGGCTTCCATAGCCATTGTTTCTCAAAGGGTTGGTTAACTGGTCCTTCTAGTCTTGAAATTCATCAGCCCATTCCAGCCTGAATGTGTAGAACTGGAAAAAACAAAGGAAGAAACTCAAGCTTTTGTACTTTTGTAGCCTAGCAGGCAATTTTATTTACGTATTTATCATATTTGTGTAGTTGGCCATCTTACATGAAAGCAACACTGGATGGCATACAGGATGTAATTAAATAAAAACAACATAAAACCAATCACAATTAAAAATAATGTTAAAAAGATACACAAAACAGGAGAAAATAATATTAATCATAATAGTAATGATATTAAGGGAGCCATCACAAAATTACAAACACCCCCACCCCCACCCCCGGCCACATCACATTAAAAGGGTTTTTTCCCTTACTTCCTGTCCTCAGGATAGTTTACAATTCACACAGAGTTCTTCATAATTAACCTTTAATTGCATTTCAGTTTCTCAACAGCTGTATCTCAGCTGCATAAAATAGTTTACCACTAGATGGCAGCCAACAGATATAAAAAAGTCTACACTTTGCTGCCATCTAGTGGTAAATTGGTCATCCAGTTCAGCCATTGATTGAAGCAGTACTTCTTAAACTTTTTGCTCAAAGAATCTTTTTGAACTTTTAATAATTATGGAGAACTCCAAAAGACCTTTGTTTGTATAGGTTATATTTATCAATATTTACCATATTAAAATTTAAAATTGATTCCTTTGTAGAATATTTATTTATTGAATAAGTAAAAAGATCATTCAATTCATTACACACTAACATAAATATATTTCATGAAAAAAAACTACAGTAAACATTCTCTATTGCCCCCTAATTTTCCTTTTTTGTTGTAATTTTGTATTTTAACCTTCTATCATTGAAATTTAATAAAAAATTCTTAAAATAAGAAAGAACATACTTCATAACAAATAAAAGGCAATAATGAGAAGAATGACTTTGTTTTTAAATTCTGCAAATATCTTCAATAATTGTCAAAGGGGATCCTTGGACCATATTTTAAAAGCCACTGGTTTAAAGGAATAACTTCCCACAAAGATCAATCTATCAACAGTACAACATGAAAGAAAAAAAATTTGCTAGCTCTTGATTAGTTTTCTATTTCTTATATATTGAATGATGATTACATTTAGCTGTTATTTTGTTCCTTATTATTTCTCCAAAGACTTAGGCAATACCAGTTGACTTTAATTACAGATAATGATGGCAAAGAACAGAACAGAACAGAATATTCTTTATTGGCCAAGTGTGTTTGCACACAAGATAAAGAAATTTATCTCTGGTGTAAAAGCTCAGTGTACATACAAACAACAAAGTGATAAAATATAAATTGTAAATACAGTCATAAATCATAAGATACAAACAACAAAGTAATAAATCTTAAGATACCAATAGGAGAAGGTAATGGCAAAGATGAGGATAATACGGGTAAATATCCTTAGGTCAGTGGTGGGATTCAAATTTTTTTACTACTGGTTCTATGGCCATGGCTTGGCTGGGGCTATGCAGTCATGTGACTGGATGGGCTGCCACACCCTGCTGTGCCCCGTTTTTTGCCTAGAAAGCCACCCTGAAGCCTCCTGGCAGCCAAATAGGGGCGCATGGAGACTCCTGGAAGGGGAAGGGCAGGGAGAGGAGGAGCCAATCAGAGGCGGTATTTGCTGGTTCTCCGAATCAATCAAAAATATTGTTACTGGTCTCCCGAACCTGTCAGAACTGGCTGAATACCACCTCTGCCTTAGGCATAAGACCATGCTGTTGTGGGAATTCGGTGTTTAGCAGAGTGGTGATATGGGGGAAAACTGTATTTGCATCTAGTTGTTTTGGCATGCATCTTGAGGGGAGGAGTTAAAGCCACATATTTATGTTTTCTGCAGCAATACAGTAATACGTTGTTTTTGTTTTCTTCTATTCTAGGAAAGCTGGTCACTGAACTGAGTAAGTGATTTTCTTTTTCTTCTTCTGTTTTTTGAGAAAAATATTTGGGCCACAATCTAATACAGAAGTTATCTATCTTAAAACACATCAGTTCCAGTGAGGTCAAGCATTCCTTAAATGTATAACATTGGTATTATAGGTGATTGTGTGTTGTGTCTTTCATCGGAAAGAAAGAATATCAACTTAATTATATTTTTGTAAAATTGTCACGCTGTGACAAAACAGAAAGCCCATAGCAAAATATCTGCTGATAGGAACAAAATATGCACTTCAGAAAATTACCAACAAGGAAACCAATTACCTCAATAATGCTGGTATGACATTCAGCATTTTCCATGGTTTCAAATAAGAGTCCCAACAAAAGTTCTAGTCCTAAAGGGGTTAAATTTAGAGTCTCCAATGTGCAAAGCCTGTAATTCTATTATTGAGCAATGATCTCTCCTTTAAGTGAATTTTAAAAAGTATGTGTAACACTATAATTTTCAAACTCCTTCACAATTTTTATAAGCGGACAGATAAAAATAGAAATAGAAATATTATAGGCATCAAAACTCCATTCTTCTTTCCTGTGACAGTTCCCCTTACACATTATAGTAATTACTAAATATAAATAATCATTATTAAATCAATCTATAAGGCCTCCCATACCCCAAATATGGCTTAGGTGCAGCTAACAACACATTAAAAAATCAGGAAAAAAAATAGTAACAGCAGAAACTTAAAGGAGTCCGTAAAATGTAAAGGCACTTGGGCCTGCTATGTTCTAATGATGCAGAAAGAAAATTACTTTGTAGTGATTTTGAACAGCTGTTGTTGTTCTTTTCAACAGTAAACTGTTCCTTTGATTTATTTTAATCTTTAATCTTGTTTTTAGATTGGAGGAACATGGTGATTCCCATAGAAAAAGGTTGGTGGCTGTATTGTTTGTTATCACTGAAAAATATAAATTCCATCATTATTGTGCTAATTAATCTCTGAAACTGAATGTTCATCACTTTTTAATGAGGTTTTTACTCCATACTCCAAAGATTTTTTTTTTAATTCAAAAGTGTTGTCATGGTCTAAGTTCTGGTATTTATATGTAGAGGAATCAGGTACTATCAGTCCAGCTGCATTTTTCAATGACAAATACAATACTAGTTAGTGGAGATTTTGATATCATTCTTTAAAGAAATTTTATGGGGAAATTTTATTTTTTTAGCAGAGATTTACACAAGGGACTTCCATAGAAGCCCTATCATCCACGTGTAAAGATCTTTTCATGAATTGTGCAAATAGATAATTTGAGGCTCTGAGCTTAACAGATGGCTACATTTTTTTTACTTTACTTTTATCAAATTTTTACACCTTCAGTTCACCTAGGTGACTTTGGAAAGTTTGTAAACACATCATAAAATAATATGAAAACATATTAAATTTTGGAAGTTGAGTTGGGGAAACTGGACTTTTTTTTTTTCCTTTCGTTGGTTTGAGATGCTTTGCTGCCCATCCAAGCAGCTTCTTCAACGTCTGAACAAGTTGGTTAGGGGAATCTGAGTAGGCAGAGAGTTGTTGGAATATTCCTAAAATTCTTAGGAGTATTCCCACACCAACCTCAGGGTTTCTTCCCCAAACTGTGTAACAATATGTCAGTGAAGATTCTCAAAGTCATCCGGGTAGAATTGTCTGGAAGTTGAGTCATGACAACTGGATTATTTTTGTTTTCTTGCTGAGTCATGGCTGAGATTCTTCATCAACATATGGTTAAAAGTACAATTAAAAGACTTCCAAAAATTAGGCAGTAAGTACTTACTTATCTACTTAGTATAATCTTAGATATCAAATATACCGTGTATTTTAATTAAAATGAAATAACATTAGCCTATTGTGTTTAGGCATGAAGATACCAGCTCCTTGTTTTGCTGCACAATTTAGTCCAGGGAAGTGTCATTCATAACATCGACTAAATAGATCAATAGAGTTTTGGTGCAGCCTTGAAAATGGGGATTTTAATGGGATAAATGCTAAAAGTTGTTTCAAAATAAGATCTATGGGCTGATCGATTTCTTCCTCATTGTAATTAAGAATGGGGCAATTGCAGCATTTTCTTTTAAGTTAACCTTTTCATCCTCCCCTTCTTTCTCTTTCCCCACTTCTTGTTTCCTCTCAGCAAACATAGTTCTGGATCCAGAAACGGCCAACCACGACCTGATCCTGTCTGCAGACCAGAAAACTGTCATACAGGGATTCATGTGGCATAGCCTACCATGCAGCCCTAAAAGATTTAATATGGAGCGCTGTGTTCTGGGAAGGGAGGGATTTTCCTCCGGGAAGCATTATTGGGAAGTAGAAGTTGGAGAGGATGGGTACTGGGCCTTGGGGGTGGCTAGAAATTCCATGAAGAGGAAGGGAAAGCTCATCCTTGCCCCAGAAGAAGGAATCTGGGCAGTGGGAAAAGATCGGATCCAATACAAAGCTCTTACCCTCCCCAAGACCCCCCTGACTCTGAAGAAGAAGCCCAGGAAACTGGGAGTTTACTTGGATTATGAGATGCAACTAGTTGCCTTTCATGACGTCAATCACCAACTGCATATATTCACCTTCTTCTCAGCCATATTTGATGGGGAGGTGGTCTTCCCCTTCTTTTACGTAGGGGTAGGGTGCTGGCTGAGACTGTGTCCTTTATGATTTTCCTTTAAGAGAGGTTCAATCAGAAAATTGAATGCAGTGGAGTTATCCTTCATATTATATGGCACTAGACAGAGATAGGTAGTTCATTTTCCATATCATGGAAGAGCTGTAAATTGTCATAGGGATCACTTCTTCTTACTGTAGCTTTATTATCATGGAGGAGAAACTTGTGGGGTCTTGATAGGCGGAAGGATGTCAGCAAGAAAAAATTTGGAGGGCAGCCTTTTCTATATCTTACTTACCTGGTGCTGATTTACCTCAAGTTGCTTCCTCTACTTGACCTCCACAAGCTTGGAAGTAGATCAGGAATGGAGAAACAACCTTGGAGCGATAGGCTAAGGTGGTACATGTGTGTTATATGTGTATTAAGTGAGCGGGGCAACATTTTTGGTAGTCAGGGATTATACTCTAAAAAAATTCTTTTACAGCCTCTGTAAGAATGACAGGTGAAATATGGTGAGGAGTGGGGGCTAAAATGTTAAGCTTTTCTTTTTCTTTTTTCAGGTTTGCTTTGAAAATAGAATACTGTATTAATGCAATGGGAGCCTTAATGCACCTACCCTGAGGTTTGCAATCTATATATATAAAAGAGAGCTGTGGGTTTGTATGTGCTCTGTACAAAAATTCAGTTCTGCACCAATCTGCCCAAA
>JANHGC010001848.1:76612-94112 GCA_027560395.1 Boaedon fuliginosus
GGACTAAGACCTGCCTCCCTCACCTCAATAGACTCTGCCCAGCCGGAGTCCAAGCCTGACCGAATCTGAGCGACTTTGTCTGCAAGGACGAATATATATATATAAGCTTAACCAACACATTCTGTATTCCAATTTCTTGTTCCTCCCCAACTTATACTAGTTCTATCATGGAGAACACATCTTTTTCCTTCTGTCCTGCCACTTTTTACAGAGGCACAATTGAGAGCGTTTTAACAAACTGCATCACTGTTTGCTTTGGTGGCAGCAGTGCTTCAGATAGAAAGTCCATACAAAGAGTGGTGAGGACAGTGGAGAAGATTATAAGAAGCTCGCTTCCCATTATTCAGGATGCTGCTTATAAGCGCTATGGGCTTAGAGTTCAAAGCATTGTTAGACGGTCCACACACCCACTTTATGGTCTGTTTCTGTTGTGCCCCTCTGGGAGGAGGGCTTTCGAAGTATTTCTAGCAGGACTACCAGTTTCTGTAACGGCTTTGTTCCCTAGGCCACCCATCTGGTAAATTCACAAGATTCGTTTTTCTCACCATCTACATGTATACATCCAAACTAGACTGTATTGTTTTTCTCTGTCATATAATATATGTGGTTATATGTATAATTTTGTATTTATTTATTATTTATTTTGTCATGTTTATGTAGTGTATATTGGGTAGTATAGTGAATTTTGAATTATTTTATTCCTTTATTTCAGGAGTGGGTGATGGATTATAGGTAGTCACCAGACATATGATCATAAATGAGCCCAAATTTTTTGTTGCTAAGATGAGTTGTTAAGTGAATTTTACACCATTTTATGACCTTTCTTGCTACTGTTGTTAAGTAAACCACTGTAGTTGTTAAGTCACCATGTTTCCCTGAAAATACAACCTCCCCTGAAAGTAAGACTTAGCTTGATTTTTATACATGCACCCAATATACGTGTGCCCCTAATAGTTAGTCAATGGATGACATCCCCCCAAAATAAGACCTTGTGCCTTTTTTGGTGGCAAAAAAATATAAGACAGGGTCTTATTTTCAGGGAAACACGGTATTTTTCTTTATTAATTTCTTTTAATTTGTATCTTTTTAATTTTAATTTCTAATAAATTTACCACTTTTTTTAAGCTAGCTACAAAGAGACATATACACACCCACATAGGAATGGTAAATAGGTCACAAAAGATGTTGCTATTTCAGTTGTTCCTCTCTCTACTGACTTTTTAAGCAATAACTTAATAATAATGTGTAAATGCTGTTATCTATTTATTGAGCGAAAAATCCTCTCTTAAATAAAAATCTACTGTAAAAAAGGTAGCTCTCTGATTGACTTAGAGGGAAAACTGTCCAAGTGTGTGTTTGTGTATATAGCCTTAAATGAAGCTTCATTTATTTGATATGCTCTGTCTTCATGTAATTTTATATTCTTAAAATATATTTTAAATAAAAGAATGAAGAAGACTTTTTCTTTTAAATGTAAATACTTCAAAATGTAGGGAAGAGGCTAGTGGAAAGGCCTTCTTTGGAAAAAAATATACACTTGATCTTTGAATAATCACAAATGGAGCAGTTTCTGAAGAAAATTCACATTTGTAGAAGAGGGACAAGCTCAGGATTGGCTCAGATAATCCTTTATTCCCTAAACTATGGTTTACCAATAAAGTGGCCTGGTTCCTACTACAGGGTCAAAGCAAACACAGTATATTATAGTTTAATGCAAAATATGAAATTGGTCACAGAGACAAATAAAATGGAAAACCTAATCTATTCTAGAGCTTTCCTGACTTTGGCCAATGCCTAATTTGCTAATCATAATTTATTACACTTTCATGTTTAAACTCTTAAGCCGCCTCGAGTTCCCTTGATTGGGAAAATGAGGCAGGGTATAAATCAAATAAATAAATAAATAAATAAATAAATAAATAAATAACTCTGGGTAGCTTACAACAATCCAAAGAATTACAATAATATCAATAAAAGAAAAAAGGTGAAGATAAAATATAGAAAGTACGTGATGATTCAGATAGCAAGAGTTTTCTAGATTGAACCCTTGAGATGATGATGATGATTTATTGGATTTATACCCCGCCTCTCTTCCCTGGTCAAGGGAATGATTCCTGGCCTGAAATCCAAAAGTTTTATATATTCACCAACAAGAACACTTTTAAGAAGGAGTTTTAAAAGCAAGGTAATATATATCCTCCGGGTACATATCCAGTTGATTGAACAAGGCACAAATCTGGAATTGGAAAGTATATCCAATTAAAAGCCAGGTTTTTAACAGGCAGCCTCTCATATCTATGTTTATCAATTTCCACATCTAAATTAGTAGGCAGAGCCTGCTTAATGAAGAAGGAAGGTTACCACACAGATCTTAGTTCCCAAATCCCCCCTGAAGCTATTAGCCCATTAACCTTTCAATTAATTTACCTCAGAGGATTTTTAGCTAGTTTAAACTCTCTGGAGAAAGGGCAAGATTAAAATGTGTTACATTTTCTGTCAGAATCACTATTTTGCCCTCAGCACTGAGTTCTATTTTGCCTTCATCTTGAAAATAATATTTTAGAAAGCATTTCAGTTTCCGGAATGAAATAACATTTAGTTGGGATTATAACCTTAGACAGAATAAAGTTCCACTCCTCAAAATTACAGCAAATAAAATACATGCAAATTTGCAGTAAAATAGATGCTGGGTATGTCTTTTCATATAACATGAAGAGGTAGAACACTCATTCTATATTATTTGTATCTCACCTTTATTATTTTTATAAATAACTCAAGGTGGCAAACATATACAACACACTTTCTGACTCCTGTTTTCCCCACAACAACCCTGTGAGGTGATTTGGGCTGAGAGAGAATGACTGGCCACCCACTGGTTTTGATGGCTAAGACAGGTTTCTAGCCTGGTGTACTTTATTCTGATGAAGAAAAAATGACACAAAAGGTTATATTAAGACTATCATTTGTTTAAACATCATAAGGGATGTTGAAAAATTATAGACTGCCATGGAGAAATCATAAAATGGCTATAAAATGAGCAGAGTCAGCTATAGGATGGACATAGTTGGTTTTTTTATGTCTCCTGGAAAACATTCAATTTTCAGTCAGGTCAGACATTTTCAATAATCTCACCCTTTCTTCAGAAGATTCTAACTGGTGAAAAACAGAAACACCAGGAGAAGACATAATTCACATGGAATTCCAGTGAATTTTGTTCTCTCAATTTGATAAATTAGAGTGGGCAGAGGTAAAAGAGGACAACACTCTTAATGATTGCTGTGGGAGGACATATATTTGAACCAATGAAGCTTCTCATTGCAAGTTGCACTGTTAAATTAATTTATGCCCATTAATTCTCTTAATTCTCTAAAAACTTCCTAAACATGACAGAAAACCTATTCCTGTGAGAAGTTGGTTACCTTTTACAAAAACTATTATGCATGAGGAAATGAGCCAGTTTGGTCTAGTCATGAGATTGAGTTCTAGTTTTTTTTATGCCTTAAGTATATAAAATAACTCCTATGCCTGAGGAAGTTGCACATGCTATTCCAGGAAAAACTGCAGTGAACTTTAATTTCATATTATGGAAAAAATGGTTTATTTTCTCCAGCCTGTCCGGTATTTTATGGTGTGTGCATTAAATCCAATTTCTTCTCACATCCATCTCAACATTATACAGCACCACAGAATTGTGCATTTTCCCCAGATTGGTGTTTTGATTACACAATAGGAGCAGCACAAGGTACATCAACATAATAATCAACCAACAGTCAATCAGCGATCCTGCAGTGCAATCTCATGTTTGTTTACTTAAAAGACAATCCCTTTTTTTCCAGTTTTCTGTCACGGCCGACTGTAAAGGGGACGTGACTCACCTGACTGAAAAGTTAGTACCGACGGGTTTTATCCTCAACCGTCCTATTCCAACTTAATAGTTTGTATTCCTACGTCGAAACAAGTGCTTTTTTCTCCTAAACCGATCGTCCCGATTTACTGTTCGTCCGAACTTTTTTTTTAACCGTTCAGGTTCTGTCTTTACTGTCCGACGAGGGAAGAAAGCAAAATCTCTACTTCTGTTTTTTGTCTTAGGTTTTGAAGGGTTTTGAAGGGAGTTAAAAATAACCCTAACCTAGCCTAGAAGGAAAAAGAAATAGCTAATAAATAGATCTTTGCAGCTACCGGTATATCTTCTCAGGTGCGACGGAGATAATGACAATTTGTTTGGATATGACGGAATTTCTTTAGCGCAGTTCTAGATTCAACCACGGAGGCATCACATTAGATTTTATATTTTTGTATGCTGATCAGTTACATTTGGGGCTGATCCTAATAAACAAATTTCCGAGTTCACAAAATTCTCCGTGACTCTTTATTGTATGTTAAGGTAGAAGGGTATTACCGAAGGTTAAAACTGATACACAAGCACATTTGACATTTCTCCCCCCCCCCCCAATTCTATTCGCATTGGTCGGCACAGTATTCTGATGAAATCTAAGAATTCCGAGGCATATATAGTTTTGGGTCGGCATATTTTAGATTTCACGATGCTAATTAATTTGAAATAACTGGGATCCGTATTTTCACTTGTGATCATGAAATTATGGTGTGTGAATAAACACTTAAAAAATGAAAACAAGGGAAGCGTTCTTAGGATGCGCCCACGGTGTTCATTTAAGAGTCGAGTTCGCCTCAGATGAGACATTCCAGTTCATATTAACTTGGATTCTGATGGTAAATTCTAATTGGATTACGTTCAGAAAAACTGACCAATGTGGGATATACGAAGAAAAGTACTGTAACAACAAATGGTACTATGGCTAGCTTTAATAAGTATTGGTCAGAAAGTCTATATTAAGATTGTAATCCTACTTCTTCGTTTGTAGGGACAAACCCTCAAACAAATCCTTCAAAGAAACCTTGTAGATTGTGTTGCATTTAATAAAACTGAATGCCTCAGGTACATGTTTCAGGTCGGACTCATTTAAATGATCTGGTCAGATTAGCCTGCAAAGTAATGTTTAACTGCACTTATAAAGAGCCAGTAAAGGAGAATATTTGTAGCTAGGGGTGAAAGGATGGATCCTTGGTGCTTTTGGAGCTTGGTTGTTCTCTTGTAGACATTTCATTACTCAAACTAGGTAACACCATCAAGGTAATGAAATGTCTGCAAGAAAACAACCAAGTTCTGAGAGCACCAAGAACCCATCACAAAAGTTTAGGATGAAAAGCACAAATTTGGATTGGACATTAAATTAGGTGTATTTATTTGTTCGAGGTGTACTGCCATCCATCTCCAGAATGTGAACAGTTTTGGCTATATCTCCAGTATTTAGAATTTATCAAGAACCATACGTTTTGTAGACATAGGGGTTTGATAAGATAATCGTACAAACTAGAAAGAGAAATAAATTCTGTCAACCTGTCCTGCTTGTCAGCGTTTGATTTATAATAGGGATAGGGGTGTTAAAGGCATAGAAGGAAATTTTCAAAGTGATGTAGTCAAAATGGTTAGAGTTCTAAATTTTCTTAGCCGTTTTTTCTTTTCCCGTGATTATAATTATAAATTTATTAAACTAATTTATATGGCTTCCCAACTTACCTGTGGCCCAACTCATACACAAAACTTCGTATGATTTCATATGCAGGAAGGTTTTAATGAAATGGATCAATTCTGGGTTGTATGGTACAATGAACAAGAGCAAACCTTTACAAAATATGTCTAAATATTATTAGTATGGTAAAGTAAATTACTTCTCTCGCATATAATTAACACTGGAATAAAATTATACAAAGAATATTAGAGATTTTTTTTTCTTTATAAAAGCCGTTATTTCGTTTTATTATACTGGTCTGACGATACTAGTCTCTTATTGGTTAAAATAGAACTCTTCCTATTGGTCTACTCTTTTCAACCAATCGCAGTAAGAGAAATGCGGCCAAGAAAGGTATAAAAGACCTTCAACGGCGATTGTTTGCTGCTATTTCGTCTTGGGAGGCGAGAGAGTTTGAAGATGTCTGGTCGCGGTAAAACTGGAGGCAAGGCACGAGCGAAGGCGAAATCCCGCTCTTCCAGAGCCGGGTTGCAGTTTCCTGTGGGCCGAGTCCATCGGCTTCTACGTAAGGGCAATTACGCCGAGCGGATTGGAGGAGGCGCCCCGGTGTATTTGGCTGCGGTGCTGGAGTACTTGAGCGCTGAGATTCTGGAGCTCGCTGGCAATGCCGCGAGGGACAACAAGAAGAGCCGGATCATCCCGCGACACTTGCAATTGGCGGTGCGCAACGATGAAGAGCTAAATAAGTTGCTGGGGGGAGTCACGATCGCCCAGGGTGGCGTCTTACCGAATATCCATGCGGTTTTATTGCCGAAAAAAACCGAAATCCTACATAGCGCTAGCAGCAGCAAGCCCACCACTAGTGTGAGCAAGTCTACCAAGGTACCCAAAGTCGCTGTCAAACCGACGACCGCTCCTGTTGCTGTTCAGTGAAGACAAGATAACAACCCTGCCCCGGGGGACAATACTGAGACCCAAAGGCTCTTTTCAGAGCCACCCACAGGCTTTTTGGAAGAGCTTTTCGCTTCACTAAACAAATTCACAAAAAAAATCAAATGTACCAGAATGCTTTAATACCAATATAAGGAATGTTAAACGATGAACCTGAATGCAATAGGAGTGCAGGGGTGTTCATTAACAAAGTAGGTCTAGTAAGGGTTGTCAAAAAGTTTTGTGGCAGCTCAAAAAGTTGCCCCTGGCTCTATTTTAAGTGCTAGTCATTTGACCCGGAATGTCCCTGTTCTAAAAACACATAGAGCTAGGCAAGTTGATTTTATTGAACAGTGATAACTCCCTTAATATTTCCTCCACTACTGAATAAACTTAGTACATAGGCTACCAATATTCTCGACTGACAACTGGTAATCTCTTGGTACTAAGAATTAAAAAAATTGGTGTAAACATTTTATTTACAACTACATTCTAACCCAGTTTGTCTAGTGGTTAAGGCATCGGAATAGAAATCTGGTGTTTCTAGTCCTGCCTTAAGCATGAAAGCTGGCTGGGTGACTGCCAATTTACCTCAGGATTATCAAGGCAGAGGGAGTACTAGGTATTGCTGCCTTGAATTTTTATAATAAAGGGATAAAAAATAATTAAATCCACCTCCTTTGATTATCGAGCCTCCTGTTAGTGTTATGCCTCTGGGTTAATTTTATTCCTCAGCACACTCCTGTTAAACCAGGAGATCCTTGGTGCTGTCACAGGGATGCTCCAACAACAATTGGGCTCTGATTTGCTCTTCTGACAGCAAGAAGAATGAGACAATTTCTAGCAAAAGCAGCAGGTGAAAAAGTGTTAAGGTGCTTGATTGGGCATCAGACATGCTACTCCTGTCATATTAATTCTCTTTGCAAAGCTTAGATTCCCTTCTCTGGGCTAAGTGGGATTGTCCCTTCCATCTGACAAGACTCCTTGGTAACATCTACTGCCCAGTTTTCTCCTGTGGCTTTTATTTCTACCTCCCAGGAATGCCTTCCTGAAGCAAATACTCTCAAAACCATAAACTCATAAGGAATGGAATGTTCCTGAAGCTGGCGATGTTAGTTGAATCTGAGGGGAGGGGGTTTGAAAATCCCCAAACTTGAGATCCTTCAATATGCATAAAAACAAACAAGTACACTAAATACATTCAAAGTTACTTTTTCACATTAAATGCCCAAACAATATACAAAAATAAGTCTGGGAACACTTCCAATGATCATATTTCATTAAAAGGTGTAAGCTTTTTTATGCTATTCACTTAGACTACCATTTCAAATAGTATTAAAAAATAAGGTATTAATAGGTATTAACCATTTTTATTTCCAGAAACCAAAGGAAAACAGGCTCGGCTTTCAAAATTTATTATTTCAGTACCAAAAAGTCAGGCAGAATGGAATATGTTATATTTCACATTTTTTAACCGCTCTCCCTCAGAGCAGTGTACAATATAATCAATAAAATCAATTTAAGGTTAAAAAGGCTTATAAAATTGTAATAATATAAAAGTTTCAAAGGTGAAAAATTCCAAGATGGGAGATTAGTTGTTAATACAGGTGTGTGTGTGGGGGGGGTGGCGTTCACATGGGGCCGGCCTGCCTCATGGTTCTGTGTGGGCCTCTGCCCCCTGCCTTACCCACACACAGGGCCTCACAGCAGCCAAATTTTCATCCTTTTATGGAAGGCCAAGAGATTGGGGGCTTTCCTCACCTCTGAGGGCAGGACGTTCCACAATGCAGGGGCAGTGGCAGAGAAGGCTCTTCCAGACCCCGCCAATTGAAATTCAAAAGCGTAAAATTCTATTTATTTTTAAAATCTAGGGACCAAGAGGCCTACATTCTACATGAATAAGGCTGTTGCTACATATGAATCAACTCCTGTTGATTCCTGTCAGTAGAAATATTTAGCAAAGTGGAGTATCCAGTAATTTCTCCATGGTTTGTTTAGTATTATATTCAGACTACGATCTCTCATTTTCTGCTTTCTTAACAAACTGGAATCTTAAAAAAAATTGCCCTAAGTTAACTTGTTAAGAGTAATAAACCGCATAAATTACAAATTGACTGAATTACAAATTGCTTGAATTCTGTTTGCTTGAATTCCGGCTTTCCTGAATGCTTAGCATAAGGTTATTTCTCGTTGTTTGGGCATGCCTAAAAAAGTGTGGTTGGTGAGCAACCAGCATGATGCTATTGCTCACTTGAGAACTAGGCTTACAGCCCTAAAATTACAACTGTCGGTTTCAGTATACTTTTTAATTTATTCAATTTATATGCCACTCATCTCACTGTCAAGTGACTCTGGGTGGCTCACATTATCAATATTAAAATGAACAGAAATTAAATGTTTAAAAAAACCACCATATTGTATGCTATCTGTCACTTTAAACCTGCATATACATTCCTGTTTCCATTAGTTGCCTTTTTCCACAGTTGGTTTCAGGATGGAATAACAAACAAGATTATATAATGTAATAATTATTATTTTATATATAATTTTATATATAAAACTATATATATTAACTATATATATATATTAGTGGAAACTTGATTTGCTGTAGTTGTCCTGGAGTTGAGGAGAAACCTCCTAAAATGAGGACAATTAACCAGTGGAACAGCTTCCCTTCAGAAATCGTGGGCACTCCATCACTGGAGGTTTTTAAGAAGAGACTGGACAGCCACTTGTCTGAAATAGTATAGGATCTCCTGCTTGAGCTGGAGGTTGGATTAGAAGACCACTAAGGTGTCTTCCAGGTCTATTCTCTATTTTTCACTCTTACAAAAAAGAAACAGCTCATTCATCAGAAATGTGGGACGGGCAGACAGAGGAAGGGTTTTTTTCAAAACTATGAATAGATACCCAGCATGAGAGGGATTTTTAAAAAAAGTTAAACATTCCAGTGATTTCATGTGCAATTTGTAAACCGTCTGCGTTAGCTGTTTTGATTGCCATTTATCTTTTCAAGCTGGGATTTTCAGTGCCCTGAATGAATTCATCACCAGATGCATGGTGCTGCATAGCAAGTGCTCTGAGTGACATGCAAGATGACCAAAGGAATACAGAATGAATTGAGGAAGTGTGCTGTCATGAGTTTAAAGTGGTCTTAAATAATCATTTAGATGTCTGCCAATGGAATTTGTCATGTTGTTTCATCTTATTTCTTTTTTCCCTAATTCTCTAAATGAATCCATATGCTTCATATTAGTCTTTTCTTAAAAACACCCAAACCCATGCATTGTTCAATAAATCACCTTCAGTTTGGGTAAGGGACAGATTAACTACATATTTATTTATATAGTATCTGTATACATACACATCCTAAATGGAAACATAATTTGCCGCCTCGAGTTCCCCTTTGGGGTGAAGAGAGGCGGGGTATAAATCTAATAAAATAAATAAATAAATAAATAATCTCATTTTAATGAATCAGGCGGCATTTTGTGTTAACAGTATTTTTGTTCTGTTTTATTGTTGCCAGTTCTGATATGATTTGATTTTGCTGCTTGCGTGTTGTTTTGGATTCCTAATGAAGAAGAATGTGAAATTCTAAAAAGAATGAATGAATGAATGCTGAATGATTTTTTTTCTTAAAAAAATTCCTATAATAATGAGGACCATCTATTTCTTTTTTAGATCCACCATTGCCACAAGTAGAATTCATGTCAACACGAGACTTTATACCATTATTGAGTTTTCTGAAAGCTGAAGGAAGAAATGGTCCAATCAGGTCTCTGGCTTTTACGCTACGTATTTCAGACACTCAAGAACGCTTACTTCCATGTAATTGTTTTGGTTTTTTTAACGTTATTTGCTCTAATTATTTTGTTTCCTCTCCATTCAAATATTACTGTCATTCAAGGAAATACCACAAGTAGTCCTCAACTTACAACCATTCATTTAGTGACCTTTCAGAGTTATAACAGGACTGCAAAACAGTGACTTATGACTGGTTTTTACACGTACAACCTTTGCAGCATCCCCATGGTCACATGATCAAACTTCGGGTGCCTGGCAACTGGCATGTATTTTTGACAGCTGCACTGTTCCAGGGTCTCGTGATCACCATTTGTAACCTTCCCAGCCAACTTCCGACGAGCAAATGGGGAAAGCTAGATTCACTTAACATTTCAGTGATCCATTTAACAACTGCGGCAAAAAGTTCATAACATGGAACAAGACTCACTTAACAACTGCCTTGCTTAGCAATGGAAATTTTGGGCTCAGTTGTGGCCATAAGCCAAGGAGACATATGGATTTGTTACTCTTGCATGTGGATGGCTCTTTAACATCCCAAAATGCTCACTAGATCATTTGGGTTGGTTCATTCAGTTGACTCCTGAGTGTTGTTCGGAGGCAGGTAGGAACTTTCACCAGTTCACCATATTCAGAAAAATTGATTCTGGCAGGTTTTTGAAGATAAGGTGTACTCATTTAAGTAAATCATTTAATTTGCATTAAGGAAGGTATTTGTTTTGGAAAGGGAGGAGAAATTCCTAACAGTGAGAACAATTAACCAGTGGAACAGCTCGCCTTGTAGGGGGTTCCATCACTGGAGGGTTTTGAGAAGAGACTGGACAGCCACTTGTCTGGAATGGTATAGGGTCTCCTGATTGAGCAGGGAGTTGGACTAGAAGACCTCCAAGGTCCCATCCACCTCTGTTCTGTCATGTGTTAAAAAAAAACCATTTAATGTTGGTCACCTGAGCAACGACACTGAAAGCAGCATCTTGAAGAAAGTCAGGCTAGGCCACAAAATTCAATAGCAATAAAAATAGTGCTTTGCATGGCTTGATGCTTTTATCTTTTTATTTCTAGTTCTTACCAAGTGATTGTCATTCCTGGGATTCCGCCCTGCAACTTTAATTGCTACGCCTTGACCAACCTCTCCTACTTCAGCCAAAGTTCAGAATCCGAGAGCTACGTGACAGCTGAGTTCTCAGCCAAGAGCATTCCTGAGAACAGGTTGACGTTTGTTCTCGGAGACCGACTATATTATGGAGGATTTTATAACGCTCCCTTGAAACCAAGAAAAGCATATTGTATTGTACTTAGGACTGTCAGTAAGTGGAATGGGGTAAGAAGACTGCTAAAATTCTTCCCATTCTTTTGCCCCTTTTATCTTTGCATTTTAGCAGATTCCTGGGCAGCTTACAAAACAGAAGTTGGTAATGAAATAAATGGAAAACAAAGGCTTTCAAACATGACCATGCCAAAAAGAGTATAATAGTATTTAGAAGACTGCAAAACAATCAATACAATTTACAGAGGATAAGGAAGTCTGAGAATATAGAAAGATGTTTACCTGTCTCTTTTAAGATCAGGAGATCAACTGATATCAGTTAAATTGAAGTGATATTAGCTCAGGCAGCACTGCGACAGCCACAAGTGGAGGACTGGTAATAAACCTACATTTGCAACGTCATCATAACTTCAGACAGTCACTGAATGAGGCAGTTGATCAGTAAAGTGAATTATTGATCTTTTTTTTAAAAAAATCAATAATTAGAGCATGACCACCCAAAAGATCACCAGTCAAAGCTTTTGAATATATTTACTGTCAGGGATATGTGGGAACAAGAGCAGGGCCATGTTTCTCCCCCATTTGATAAGACCTCTTCCCTGCCCGCCAAAGTCAAATTTAGATGATAATGAATTAAGCAGTTAGTCAAGTCAATACTGATATATTTTGGATATTATTTTGACCCGTTTCTATTATTTCTCTGTTTTGATTTAAAAAAAAAAGTAGAGAAGCACAGGGCAGGAAATGTGATGTGACCAGTTTTAAGATTTCAGATCCAAGGTAGGGTGTCATCAAGTACGATTGTTTCCAATCGTATGAAGAGAAAAAAAAACCTCAGTGATCAATACATTTATGATGGTACAGGTAGTCTTCGCTTGCTGACTGCCTCATTCAGTGACCATTTGAAGTGAGGATGATGTTGCAAAAGTAGGTTTATAACCAGTCCTCATAGAGCTCCTGTGATTGCCATTCGGGCATTTTGTAACTGTGGCAGGAACTTGCAGTAACATGATCATCGTTTGGGTATTTTGTGACCAGCACACTTTTACGATGGTCTCAGTAACTTGCGGTCAGTTGGAACTAAGGATCAGATCAATTCTAATTGTCACCTTAATGAATCTGCATTGTATGCTAAGAAAAACTGCATGCCAAAACATGGAGGAATGAATATGTAAAATAGCATTTTATTGCTTTCTTTGCATATTATGCAAAAATGTAGAAATTCTGTGAAATGTGTGAAAATATTGTTTTTTTTAAAAAGAAGTTTTAAATTTAAGTTGTGAGACTGGGTAGAAAAATGTAAGGTGATATATGAGAGAGTGAGGAGCACCCATGTTCTAAAATTGAAAGATCTGCCCATCCTTATTGAGAATTAAGAGTTTTTTATGTATTGAGAAAAAAATAATATACATTTATGTGGGTTTTTTTTTCCTCAGATGAGAACACAGTCCTGTGTAACATGGGCCCATGTTAGAGGTAGGTTTTCTGCTGAAAAAGTAATGTTTAGTTGTCGAGGCAGGGAGACAAAATGATAGGGGGAAAAAAAGAAACTTGTCCAAGAATACACACAAGAGTAACTCGCACGGGAACAGCTCTTTACGAAATGTTTTTTTCCCTTCTAAATTGTCAAGTGATAAATAGCAGTTTATTATCACCCCACATTGTTGCTAATCTAGATTTCGAGACAGACACATTAACATCAACAAGGCCATTACAATTTCCCAAACAAGTTACATTCCTGTGATTTGATGCTGGTAAAACCCTTCCAGTAGCTGCAGAATAGGGAGCATTTTTGAGAGATAGGTTAGACAGAGAGGGCAGGTTTATGTGCTGCTCAGCCTAATTCAAAAATCTTTTCAAGCAAATAATGAGAGAAAAAGAGAGAAAGGTGTCAGGATGAAAGGAAAAAAGATGTATTTCATCTTCTACCCTCACCTTTCCTTGCTTCAGCCCCACTGATCATTGACATTCAGTGAGATCAATTCTTTGCATTAAATGCTGAAAGGCTTGTGGAGGAAACTAGATTGCATTGGATCAAATGCATTTTGTGCCATGCATGTTACACGCATCCCAGGTTCAGTCTGTGGTTGGTCACTCACGCAGTCACCATCTGTTGAGGCGTACTGAATCTGTAAGCATTCCCACTCACCTTTTTACCTGGGTTTTCCAGATAGATGTAGCTAGAGCAGATAAGACACACAGCCTGCGTCAGCAGCTGGAAGATAATTAGGAACATGTGCAAATCACTAACCTCACAATTGATACCAAGGCTAAGAGTTGTGCAAAGAGCCATGGAAAAAATACATGCTTGGCATTACAAGACAAGATAGAACTGCACATGGATTAGAGAACAAACGGTACAATATCAAAAGAGTAAAAGAATTGAAATGGAAATGGGCTGGTCACACAGCAAGAAGAACTGTTGGACCAAGGCAGTCATAGAATGGACCTCACTTGATAAAAAGTGTCCACGAAAAAGACCTAAAACAAGATGGATCGATGACATCAGCAAGTATCGCAGAGGCCCAATTGGCAAAAGAAAGCTCAGGATTGCATTGGTTGGAAACATGTGGAAGAGGCCTTCACCCTGCAGCAGATAGACAATGGGGAAAATGATGACATGCAAATGACTTTCAACTGAACACTGAGGCCTAGGTCTACACAACACATTAAGTGAAAACGCAGTTTGCTAATTTAGGTTGTAGTGTGTAGCATAACCCGAGTTTTTTTACAAATGATGCTTCGTAATTGAAATGTGTTGAATGAGCCCAGTCAACAGAAATCTATTCTGAAAACTGGTTCCCTCATCCTCTAGAGCTTCCCTCTCAATCTATTAAATACGGACCATGATGCGTCTCATTTGATTGCCGGAGGAGAGCTATGTCAGCCTGTGGTGTCCCAGAATTAGGAGTCTGATGGCACCTTTCCCCACTAACAAATGTTATTAAAAGGCATACCTCACTTCGTCGGACGCAACTGATATAAGATTGAAATTGTGATGAGGATGAAATTGTCAGTGGGCAGATGTTTTGTGGATGGCTGGAATGTTTTTTCTTTATGGGGACACTTTGCACAAGTTGTAATTTGATGGTGGTTACAAATCCTGAACTTCCTTTGCTTATCTCTTGATGAACTTCCCTGTACCCTGGAAACAGTTCTGGTTTTGGACTCACTGCTGTTTTTTATTTGTTTTTGGATGTAATTGCATCTTATAATATGTAAGAGGTGGCCTTCATGGCCTTCATATCAGAACAAGGAGCCTCTCAATTGGCTTCACCACCATCTTCAATATTCTTCCTATTTTAAATTAACTAAATTTAACTTAATTTAACTAATGCAGTATTGATGATGGTCTTTTGCTTGTACTTGACTCATACAGTTTGTTCAGTGCAAATTGCAGATCAAAGGGGAGCTTTCTGGGCAACTCCCACTGCAGAGTGTGGGAAAACAAAGATTAACTAGTGTGTGTGTGTGTGTATTTGAAATGGTTACAGAGTCCTTTCTTTGCTAAATTCCTTTATTACATGTTTTACAATTGGTAAGTGCTGTTTTATCTTTTCTTTCTTTCAGATATAGCATTCCCAGTGCAGCATTTGACTATCGTTATTTTAAGCTCAGTTGCTGCTATCAGTACCATCTTTTTATTATTACTCTGCCTAGCATGGTAGGTAACATTACGTGACTTATGCGCTATTTAAGCTCAAATAGTAAAGGCAGGATATAAAAAAATAAATTTTACCTAAATCTGAGCCTTTCCTCAGAATTAATAGGGTTAATCCATGTTTCCCATTTCTGGTGGTTCTGTGACTGCACATAATTTTGTTTGTAGATAAGCAAGATCCTGTTTCCAGAGAGGTCTACTGGTTTGGTATTTTTAGATTTTCAGCCAGGAATACTATCAAGAAAGAATTAATATCTGTTCTGTTCTGTCTTTTCCTTACATGTTATCTGAGGTGCTCAATGTACCCACTTTTATTTACCATATTTTTCGGTCTATAAGACGTTCCGGACCATAAGTCCCACATTAGCTTTAGAGGAGGAAAACAAGAAAAAAAAATCTGCCTCTGCCTCCCAGCATCCATCCAGTATTCATCTGGCTAGCGTCCTTGCAGCAAACAGCCTGATCAGCTTCAGCATGTTATCGCAGCCCCAGCACATGGCTCGTCAGGGCTCCGCTCCGTTGTGCCCACCACCGGTCAGCTGAGTGACAGCTGGATCCCGGCTGGCTGTAGCCCCGCCTATCGGTGAGCTGGCCGACCAGAAACGCTGCTATTACTGCCTCCTCTGTATTTGCTCTGTAGTTGAAAGGAAGGAAACTGAAAAGCTTTAATATTTTTTTGCCTGCTAATTAACAATGGAATTAGTGAAAAGCTATTATTCTTTTTTTCACACCTTTAACTTGGATTTCACTACCCCTTTTATCTATTTAGTTTTCCTTTGGCCAAATGTGATTAGACACAAAAAAGAATTGTCTCCGGTGCAGAAGCTCTTAGTGTACATGCAAAGCAACATCATCATCATCATCAATAAGAGGAGGGAGTAAAGAAGATAATAAGAAGGATACATGATAATACTACTACATACTTCATGGGTAACTGTAGCAGTAGCAATAGCACTTAGACTTATATACCACTTCACGGTGCTTTTACCTCCTTCTCTAAGCAGTTTACAGAATCAATATATTGCCCCCAACAATTTGGGTCCTCATTTTATCCACCTCAGAAGGATGGAAGGCTGAGTCAACCTTGAACTGGTCAGGATCGAACTGCTGGCAATGAGCAGTGAGTTAATCTGCAGTACTGCATTCTAACCAATGCACTACCACAACTATACATAGACATTAGACAGCACTATGAGAATTAGGTGTTCATCAGATAGACACGAGGGAAAAACCTGTCCTTGTTGTCGATCTACTTATCCAGGGGTGGGATTCAAAAATTTCAGCAACTGGAGAGTTCCTGTTTGAGGTTGGGCAATACAGGGCATGAAACTTCTGGGCTCGTGGTTTCGGCCCTGGTTTCTCAGCCCCGGGGTTCCGGTAGGAACCTAAGCTCCCTTGAAGGGGGGCAGGGGGCGAAGCATAAGAGATTTTCTGGGAGGGTCAAGGGAAATTGAAAATTCCCTCCCCTCCTTGTTTAGCTTCCCTCAAGCCAGAGGCTGAAGAGACAAAGCGCATAGTCGCCATCAAGCCAAGAACAAACGGGGAAAGAAAGAGCAGGAGGATGAGACGAGGAGCCACACGGAGCTGGGCATTGGTACAAATTGATAACTTAATTGGATTAATCCCATGATATAAGCTGAGAAAGGTTGGGTCCTGAAACAGATAATAAGCGGCGTTTGAAAGACTGTCAGGACGATTGCTCATTCTTGTGAGCCTGCTGTATACATTACTTTGAGACTGATATTGTTGATGTTTTTTTAAACTGTTGGTGATAAAAATGGTTGGAGTTGGACAGATTTAAATGGACAGACTGCTTTAAAATTTTAAATTTGGAGAAATTCCACAAAACAGACTGACTTGTTATTTGAAATGGAGACAGAGGCAGAGGCAGAGATGGAGAGAACAAAGAACTTTGTTGGAGCTCGGGGAACATATTAAATCAATGGAAAGGAATTTAGAGGATATGCGAGAATAGGGACTTAAAATTAGCGCTACCATGGATATAATGATAAAAAAATGGGGAAATGGAGAAAGAGGAAGTTGGTGGAAAAATATCTGAACTGGAGGAGACAATGGAGTTAAGTAGAGAGGAGACTGTGACGAAGCAAAATAAACTACAGCAGAAAATGGCTCCCTCTGCCTGAGGAAAGGATTTTAAACCGATAGTGATGTTGCAAAAAAAGCTCGGGAAGAGCTCTGGAGGCCAACTTAAATTACAAAAGGAGTCTGTGGAGCAGGAGGAGATATTGAAGAACAAAGAGCAAATAAAGAAACGGAAAAGATCAA
>JANHGC010001849.1:17900-28474 GCA_027560395.1 Boaedon fuliginosus
TGCCCCCTTTTAGAAAAAATTGAATGCTTAACACCCCCTACCAAGCCCCAACCCCAGAGTGTGTGTGTGTGTGTGAGCTGCCCAAGCCCTGTCCCTGGAATGCCCTGCCCCTTGCCTAGGGCACTGCTAGGGGTTGGGCCAACACCCCCTAAGACAGCTCCAATGCCCACTAGGGGGTGGTACCGCCCACTTTGAGGACCCCTGTTGTAGCTCATTGGTTCCAGTGGTTACATTCCATGTAAAATATACTTATTGTTTCAAATACTGGACTATTATAATTTTTGGTCAGTTCTAGGATAACTCATCTCACTCCAAATTACGTCAGTGATTTATATGAAGGGGAAATCCTGCGGCTCTCCAGATAGTGTTGAATTACAGCTGCCAGCATCTTTGCCTAAGGGCCAAACCACATCTGGAGGGCCGCAGATTCTCAATCTCTTTTATCCTATCCAGTATTTTAAAGGAAAACTACACTATACTTTGTAGCTTGTTTGGTAGTGAAATGTAATTTTGTGTAAGATTTGTAGTAGCCTGGACCTGTGGATATAACAAATGACTAGATCCTAAACATTTCCCCTTAATGAATAGCTTATGGGCCGTCTGTGGATCCTCCTTTATTCTTGTAGTTTGGATTAGTGACTATTCCTCAAATCACAGTACTTTTAAAAGAGCCACATGGTTTGTATATGCCAAAGCTGTCACAATGACTTGTTGCCTTTGGCTAACCAGCTTGGTTGCAGTAACAGATGTGTAAAAAAAGGATCTTTGATATATATTTGAAAGGTTAAATCTTATTCTTTCTATATAACCACCTTCTTCAAAATAACATCTAGAATTCCAGCTGAATGCTTTATGCTATGATAAAAAAAACCCAGATAATATATTTATAACAAGAATAGGCCAATGTTTTCCTATTATGGGAAGGGTAAAATAATTAAAATCAATAAATCTACACATCATAAATGTAACTTCAATCTGCAACATTGGGAAAATTATTAGCAGAACCTCATGATGTCTGGATGTTATAGCTTGTAAATTTCTTCATACATGTGTGTGTAGTTATGTACATACTTGCTATTCACCCCCCTGCTAGAATTCTGTGAACACACTCCATAGAATGTGCATTTGATTCTCCTTTCATTTTATAGACAGACAGACAGACAGACAGACAGACAGACAGACAGACAGACAGACAGACAGACAGACAACAGGGATCTTCTGAATACATGGCTTTCTGGTATTATACTGTGCCTCTCTTCCCAAATGGCTTTTGGCAGGGAAGAACAATTTACCAATTTCCAAATTCTTCATATGTTCCTGGATGGGATTATGGGTTGATTAAAATCAAGACAGGGGACAAATGCCTGTTTGCATGCCATGTTTTTGGCACCCCAATTGTGGATGGTGGTGGTCCTGTGATGATTTTCCACAACCGACCACAATTGTAGTGTAATGTTCTCCCTCTCTAAAATTAGTATGAGCCACCCAGAAGCTTGCAGAAAAGGATCAAAAGCAGCTCTGTGGCATTATTTCTGATTCTGTGTCAGAGTCTTCTTGTGACTGCTGGAAATAAAGGTAAAGCTAAAGGTTTCCCCTGTCCAGGTGGGTCTCACATTAGGGGGTGGAGCTCATCTCCATTTCCTAGCTAAGGGACCCAATGTTGTCGGAAGATGCTCCTGTGTCATGTGGCCAGCATGACTATATGATGAGATGCACAGAACTCTGTTAACTTACCACCAAAGTGGTACCTATTTATCTACATGCATTTGCATCTTTTTGAACTGCTCGGTTGGCAGGAGCTGGGGCAAGTAACAGGAACTCATCCCATCACAGGATGCTTGGGTCTTGAACGTGGGCTGTCAGCTTTCTAGCTGACAAACTCAGCATTTTTAATTACTGGCTTCTGGAAATGGACTTTGACATCATTTAAAAAAGTTATATTTAACTAGCCACTGTATTTATTTTTATACTTAAACCACCTGATGCAAGAGGACATTTTTGGCTCAAAGTAAGTATTCTATAATTGTTAGATTTAGTAAGCAAACTGCAGTTTACATATAAAATAAGTGTAAATTTTGGGAGCATTAGCTTAATTGTTTTATATTTCTTCTTTTTTCTTTAAACAAAGGGCAAACATTAAAATAGCATAGGAATTGATGTCCTGTATGCTTTGCAGAAAGAAAATACTGTCTATTAAAGTACGAATAAATTAATTTACATTAGTTACATTTCAATCGGTTATCCTCCACTTCATTTAGAATAGCCCCCTTTTCTGGTGAATTAGATTGTTAGCAATTTTCTCTCTGAGGATCTTTAATTGCTTTTGAATTAGACTCAGACTGTAGGGACATCATTAATGGCTCCTAAAAGTTTTGAATGTTTTGCTCATAATCTTCACAGACATGACCTTATTTTGACCAGATCTTCAGGGCTGGAAATCATTACATTTTTATATTTGCAAATCCTTATTCTTTTGTAAAGTTAACAGTTTATTTACTTGTTGAATTTGTGTCTCATCCAAATCTCACAACTCTTAGAGGTATACAATTCATTCAAGGAAAAGAATTAAGATATGTATGGTAAAAATAAAACAATAAAAAGCTAAATAAGAAAATATTTGTTTATTTATTGAATTTGAATAGCCATAATCATTACATTAATATAGTCATAACATTAGTCTACATATATCTTAATGGTTAAAAAATGTGAAACAGAGCATCATTGGAATGTTCTCTGTTAAAGTTCAGATGGTTTAACTTTGATTTATATTTTTACTTTTACTTTTTAAATTGTTTTTCATTCTGATTTTAATGTACACTTTTCTTCATGTATTTATATGGTTTGATTGTGATGTTGTAAATCACCCAGAGTAACTTATGTAAGATGGATGGTGTGAAAACTTAATACATTTTCAGATATACAGTAATATTAGAAAATTGGTCACCTCAAAGTTATGTGACAAAGGTCAACAATTTAGATCAGAATCATGATCTAGGAAGTGAAAAACCATTCTCAGAGCCTTGATTTATTGGTTCTTCTCTCTATTATAAGTGTTGTATAGGAAACATTTTTTAAAATAAATTTCAAGTAAATTCAGTCCTCGGCAGTCTAACGTAGAAGGAGGAAGCAAAGATGAAAGAAGCACTGATTCATCAATATAGTTGTACAAACAAGATTTGAGGGCTAATAGGATCTGACTGCAAGATTATGTACAGCTGTTTAGGTCCAGGTGCAGAAAGAGTCAGAAAGGCAGAAAGAAGGCTGGCTTGACAAATTCTAAAAAGTAAGTTGCATCAGGAAAAAAAGAAGAAAAAATAAATGCAGAGATATAGGAGAATGTAAAGAAGAAGAATTTGTGTTAAACACTGCAAGATGAAAAAGAGACTAAGAGGAGAATACTGATTCCATGAGTAGAATACTGTATTCTACTCATGGAATCACCTTGAAACTCCCTCTGTTTGATGTGTATTTTACATTGCAACTTTGAGGCCTGGAGAAATTTGCCACTATCATGTTATTAAAAGTTTCAACAAAGCCTCTCAACATTCCAGCAGTGAGTTAAAGAACCTTAATGAGATGATTATAATGTATCCTTTCCAGGAAACAGAGTGAATGTCCTAAAAAGAAGAACTGATAACTGCTAGGAATTGATCCTGATATTCATAAAGAAAACATTCCCTGACTCGTGATGGGACCAAACTGTTTAGACGTTCTTTCCTAGGAATACCAGACAATATGGTGCAACTGCTTTTATGTCCTATTTATGGGATTCTTTCAGGCAGCTGTTGGACACTGAAGAGAGCAGCATGCCGGGATTATATAAGGCTTTGATCTGATTTGGCAGGACTGTTCTTCAGTTCATGATTTGTTGCTGTTAATCTTTAGATCCACTTGGTTTCCCTAGAGTATGGTGACTTGTTTCCCATAATCTTTTCGGAGCTGAGATAAGGCCCTCTTGGACATTTATGGTGAAGCAGATGGCAGTTAGAGTCCACTAGCTGGTCATGGTCTCCAATCATTCGTTTCTTTCTTGTAAGGTAATCTTTTCTTCTTCATCTCATTACCAACATCTGACCTGATGGAGCTTGATAGTTTATCAGGCCCCAGGCTCACACTGTTAACACAGCCGATCTGTACAGAGACCTTGAGAAAGATAGTAGCATATTCACAACAGGAGGAAACTGCCAACAGAAACAGTTCCTGAATTTGTTCCAAAACAGGATGATTAAAAGAAAAAAGAAAAAAAGAAAGAATTTCATTCAGACCACACACAAATCTTCTGGCTTGCATGTGGAGCCTCTAAGCATATACTTGCTTTACCCTTGCTGTATAAACAGCAGGCTCAGAGATCTTCACATGGGTATACGTATTATTTTTGCTTAAAGCCTTTTAACACAGCAGTATAGCAGTAATGTTTTTTTTTTAAAAAGAGTTCAGAAATATCTTGACAAAATATTTGATCCTGGAGAAAATTAAGATAGCATAAATTAGAGATCATCCTTAAAATTCATAAATAATGCTCTTGAGTAAGATACCTGGGTAGGTTTTTTTTAAAGAATAGATACCATTGTATCTTGAGTAAATTAAAGGTACAAACATATGATCTTAAATATTTTTATATGTATGCATATGTTTTAGCGCAGGAAAATTTAATTAACCCAAAATAATGTAGCTGTAATCCTATAATGTAGCTGTAATCCTTATATCGCAGCTGTGGTCTCCCTCTAAGGCACTTTCCCCGCACTAATTCTTCATACAGAAGATCTTTCGGAATCCGTCCATCAACCATTCTCACGACATGCCAGCGTAGACGTCATTGTTTCAATAATGTATACATGCTAGTATTTCCAGTTCGTTCCAGGACTACGCTATTTGGAACTTTGCCATGTCCGGTGATGCCAAGAATATGTTGGAGACAGCACATGTGAAAAGTGTTCAACTTTCTCTCCTGTCGTGCATAAAGGGTCCAAGACTCGCTGGAATACACAAGCTCAAGACACAAGCTCTATAGACCTGGATCTTTTTATGTTCCATCAGCTTCTTATTTAGCCATACTGTCTTTGTAAGTCTGGAAAACGTGATAGATGCTTTACCAATGTGTTTATTCAACTCAGTATCCAAGGAGGGAGTGTCATAAATTGTTGAGCCAAGGTACACAGAGCGCCTTAGAGGGAGACCACAGCTGCAATATAAGGATATCTGCAAGAGGGATTTGAAGGCCTTGGGAATGGATATCAACAGGCGGGAAACCTTGACCTCTGATCGTTCAGTCTGGAGGCAAAAGTTGCAGCATGGCCTCCTCCAATTTCAAGAGACATTTGTACGACAGGCTGAGGCGAAGAGGCAGCCCTGAAACCAGCGGAATCTGGGGACTGGGCTTTACCTGTCCTCAGTGTGGAAGGGACTGCCACTCTCAATTGGCCTTTTTAGCCATACTAGATGTTGTTTTAGGATTTCCACCCGGTGCACAATACCATAGTCTTTCAAGATTGAAGGATGCCAAAGTCAATCCTATGGACACATATTTGAGTTTTCCACTTAATTAATTGGTTCTGATTTACTTCTTAGTAAGCAGATTTAAGATCATACTTCACAGCTATGTCACCAGTGGAAATTTCAAGGTAGAATACCTTGAAATCTACCCTTTCTTCTGCTGCTTAAAAATGGAGAGCAAAATATGGAACCCAAAGATTTATTCAGTAATAGCACGTTGGAGCCTTGGTGGCACAATGGTTGGAATGCAACACTGCAGGCAAACTGCCTACAGCCAGGAGTTCAATCCTGACCGGCTCAAGGTTGATTTAGCCTCCCATCCTTCTGAGATCAGTAAACGAGGACCCAGATTGTTGGGGGCAATATGTTGACACTCTGAATTCATCAGAGTGTGCTGTAAAGCACTATGGAATTAATTTGGGGTCGGCATTTTCTTTGGGGATTAGGGTTATATAAGCTTCGGTTCATGAAGTCAGGATTTTACAGTCTTTTAGCACTTGGTTGAACGCTTCTAATATCTGTGGTTCAAGTATTTCCAATTGGGCCTTATAGACTTCTGCAGGGAGCCCATCTGTCCCCAGGGTTTTTTGTTTTTGTTTTTGGAGTACCTCCCTCAATTCCCTCACAGAAATTTCCTTATTTAAACTCCCCCTTACCTCTCTGGGTACTTGGGGTAAGTCTGACTTCTTTAGAAATTCCCCAATCTCTTCTGGGAAGTCCTCTTTTTTGTACAACTTCTTGTTGAAGTTTCTGGCTATTTTCTTTTTCTCTTCATTGTCATGTTTCAGCCTACCCCTTTTTCTCGTTCAATTTTTTTATTCCCTGGGTCTCCCTGCAGAGCTCTCTCCAAAATTTTAATCCTATCCTGAAGTATTTTTCTTTTTTGGGCTTTTTCTTTATATATTTTGGCCATGTATTTGATAGCCATCCTTCTCATGCAGGCCTTGGCTGTCTCCCAGACCATTTGCAAAGATACCTCTTCAGTCTTATTTTCTTTAAAACAGTACTTTTTCCATATATTTTCTGAAATTTTCCTCTTTTAAAATATGCACCCTCATTGTCCACCTCCCCACTTTTTTCTTTCCCCTCCATAATATTTGCATGGGTTTATGGTCAGCCCATGTATTGATTTCAATCTCCCCTGATTGAATCTCCATTATGAAATCCTGTGTGGCCCAGACCATGTCTATCCTCAACCAGGATTTATCCCTGGCCGATTAGAATGTGAATTGCTTTACTGTTGGATGTAGTTCTCTCCATATATCTCGCAACCCAAAATGTTTAACCATTTCCTTGAAAGTTTTTGGCAAAGTTCTCCTATTTTGCCTTTTCCTTATCCCAGTTTTATTTGGCACATAATCGATTCTGGGGTCACTTATTGTGTTCAGATCACCTAAGAGGCACATATGATCATACTCTAGATCTAACAGCTTCTGGTATATCATTTGTAAAAAGTCTCTCTGGTTGCTTTTACGTGCGTAAATTGCTACTAAAAACACTTTTTTTTTTGCCAAACCAACACTCTACAACCAGTAATCTGCCCTCTTCATTGGCATAGATCTTTTCAGGCTTAAGGTGTTCCTTTACATATAAAACTACCCCTCTTTTTTCTGATTTGCGGAGGAGTCAAACATCTTTCCTAGTTTTGGGCAAATCAAAATCCTTTCAAACTTTTTCTTTATATGTGTCTCCTGTAAACAAATTATATCTGCTTTCACTTTTTTAAGTTTTGTACAAATCCATTTCCTTTTAGCTGTTACATTTAGCCCATTAATATTAAGAAAAAGTAGCTTTAGCTCCTCCATTTCACTTGTAAATTACCTTAGCTTTCCTAGTCTGCCTTGTCTCTCTTTGCATTTTTGTCCCCCTGTCTTCTCTTTCCTTCTTTTCTTTCTTTTTCCACTCTTGTTCAGGCTCTCCTTTCTTCTATACAATCTGCATTCCTTCTTGGCTTCTACTCTCTGATTCTGTTTTACTCTCTTGGTCACTCAATGTGAAATTATGTTCACAGAAGTCATGTACTTCTCTCAAATTTCCTAATTTCATTTTCTGTCCCTGCCAAGAAATGAGAACTCCCTCTGGCTTTAGCCATCTGTAAGGAATATTGTGTTTCATCAATTGTGATGTTAGGAAATGATATCTTCTGCATTGATCATGGACCCTTTTGGGATCTGCCTCAATATTGTTATTTTTTTCTCCTGATATTTCATCAGTTCATCCTGTGTTTTTTGGTATAGTTAATCTCTTAATGTTCTTTTACTAAACCTTATGTGGACCTCTCTAGACAGATTATAATGCCGAGTATAGTTTGTATGAATTCTGTAGACTTCGTCCAGGTCTCAATGCTTCCTGTTTTAGCTTCTGCAGGGTATCCACGATCATCTTTGTCATAACCTCTCCTATATTTTCTTCTTTATCCTCGGGCATGTTTTGGAACTGGAAATAGAAGGAGGACCTATGCATCTCCAGATGAATTATTTTCTCTTCCAGTGTTCTATTCAATTGGAACTGATTCTGTTCCCATGTTTCCATTCTCTCTATCCTTTCATTGACCTTTCCCATCTTTTCCCCGACACTTTTAATCCTTTGTTCATTTTCGATTGTAGCTAATTGTATATTGTTTAATTTTTCTGCCATTCTTTCACATCGGTTCTCAGGTCACCCATTTCACTTTTCAAATCACTGTGTATGTTGGTTATTTGAGTCTGTATCAATTGCAGGGTTTGTTGGATACTTTGCACTGTGGGTTTCTCTTCTGAAGCCATTTCTATCAATTTCTGGCTCACTGGTGCAATGGTGATTGGAGAGTTTGTGGGGGCTGCCTTCTTACCTATCTTTGGACTGGGGAAATTTTGCATTTCAGAGAGGCAAAAGAAATATTTCCATGCAATCGTATAAATATCTGCCTTCCTACCTTTTACCTCCCCCTATCTTTTAAGTCAATCAGAATTAATTTGTTAAATTACTTAATACACCAATTTATTAACTCCAAATTTCCTTAAATTAAGATATTAGGCAATGTTCCCCTACTTCTTTTCTTCACAATAATATGACAATTAACTCACTTCTTATCCAATCAAAATTCTCCTTAAAAACTTCAATTCATATATCAATCAAGTACTTAAATAGATAACTAAACCCCAATTAAAAATTTCCAATTACCAATTATATAAATAGCAAACAAAATGTAGAGCTCTATGTATATAATATGACCCTCAAGGAAAAAAAAGCATCAAAATGTATCTAGAAATATCTGAGCATATATAAAACTACTTAACTAGGGTTCTTAATATAAAAATTGAGAAATAACAGGGAACAAGTTAGTTCCAGGCCAATATGACTCAAATACCTTACATCTGCCACAGTTCAAACAGTTCAAAGGGAAAGGTACAAGGAGAGGGAAAGAGAAGGTTAAAAAGTCAAAAGTCAAAAAAGAAAAAGAAACTTTGTTGAGGCCTCACTCTTAAAAATCAGGGGGTAAAGAAAGGGAAAAAAAGAAAGGGACAACCAAAGGAAAAGAAAGGGGGCTAGGAATCAGGCTGCCACAAAACAAAAGCAAGAGAAAAAGAAAAAAAGGCCACCGACAAGTGAGAGCTCGAACTCAGTCAATCAATATTTCGGACTTGCGGACATTCAACTAGCATTATTAACTGTCTGTTCAAAGTTTGTTTCCTCTCTTGTCACTCCGTCCCGCAAAAAAAGTGGGGTGGGAGAGGGGACTCGCTGTTCCATTCCACCTTAAACAATCACTGCTTCTTCGACTTCTTCAGTTACACCAAATCTTCCAAAGGTTTTCCCCCTTCAAAGTCTGCCCAAATGTTAAAAAAAGAAGAGAAGAACCAATCTGGAATCAACAGCACCTCTCCAGCCGATCAGCTTTATTCCGCCACCGCCGACATTTACTTTCGCTATTCATAGCACTTCCTGTCCATTACTCAGCACTCTGGTACACATTCAAGACTTTCTCTTCTTCACTAAGTCGCTGCTTGTACCGTGGGTAGAAACCCAGCCCACTAGAGATCTAAGCAAAGTCACATGACCTCTCAGGCTACACAGTTTCTTTTGGGGACTATTGCAGCAGCTACACATTGTCTTTTGTTTTCTCCAGCTTCCTTCTCCTCAGTCAGTCATAGCTCTAGGACAGCCATGGTAGCTGTCTTCTTACAATACCCACACCATGGGGGCGGGATTACTCGCACTTCCAAGCAGGGATTGCTTTCCTGCTCAGGGCCAGAGACTTCCCCTCTTCTTCTCACCTCTCTCTGGGACCTACAAATGTCCAACTTTGACAACTGGGTAAATAAAAACTTAGACAGGGAGAGTGCTCCTTCTCTGTTCCTCTTGCCACGCCGTCGCAACTGGAAGCCTCTGTATTCTTCCATTCTATTGGCTGGTATTACCTGTTAATTTTCAGAGGGAGAACAATCTTTGTTTTGAATCTTTGTCGAAATCTTTAATGGCTAAAATACGAAAGTTCTTTCTGCTTATTTTGAGGGTTGTTGCTTCAGGAGAATCATGTTTCCCAATAAACTTTAACATTTGAAAACATATCTTAAAGTCTTTCTCCTCTGCCTGTGAATATATCTCTGGCCTTCATGTTCATTCCTGGATTTGCTATTGACAGTTCAGTAGTAGAACTGTAATTATAATATGGTATTAATATTAACAGTAAAGCACTTTAAATCATAGGCATGGTAGACAGTCTTGTTTAATAACATGGTAGTGGCTTGTATGTATGAGTCAGCCTATTCAAGTCAGTAGATTCATATGACTTGATCCCAATTAAAGTACATGAGTTTTTAGATACAAATTTCACATATGCTACTGATGCATGAGTAGTGAGAGAGAGAACATACATTATGATTAGGTTTTTATAGCTCAATTTGAATCATTGCCATAATATTCTCAGAAAGTACATGACTTATTTAAAAAACTTCTTTTTTGAGAAGATATAAATTAAACTGGATGGAAGGTCTTGAACTGTTGGTATCTGTGTAATATATGTTACTAGCTGATGACCCGGCCTTGCTCAGGTTCTCTTTATCCCCCTCCTCTTCATAATGCCAATTTGCATACGTTGC
>JANHGC010001849.1:46408-63538 GCA_027560395.1 Boaedon fuliginosus
ATGTATAAAACATGGCACCTCAGAGGTTTGAATATGGTGCCTCAGTCAGTTTGAAAACCGCACATGCTCAATAGAGAGAAGCAATTCTGCATACACTCAGTAGAGAGTTGCTGCTTGTTTGTCCTCTTTGCTCCCCAAAAGAAGGGGTCAAAAAGGGCACACCCTTTGGAGGCCATGAAAGTGCTGATCTTACTATGCTTTTCTACCTATCTGGCAAGTTTGAGGTAGGTTGGTGGAGAACTGAAAGTTTGTATAAAGCACATACAAACTCCCATCCACACCCCACCTCTCTTTTATAGATATGGATTTTATAGTCTTTATATAGCACTCTTTAAGTGGTTTACAGAGTCAACATATTGCCACCCACAATCTGGGTTGCTATTTTACTGACCTTGGAAGGATGAAAGGCTGACTCAACCTTCAGCTGGTTAGAATCAAACTGCTGGCAGTCAGCAGAATTAGCCTGTAATACTACATTCCAACCACTGCGCCAACACACCCTTAACAAATCTTGCATGTCCTAATTATGCTACCGGTATCAATGTATTTGATGTTTTTGAATTCTTCACCAGATGAATATTTATAGGCCAGCCAATCACTATACCATATTGCTCATTTTTTGCAGCAGCCAATTAGTAAGCTGATAGGTCTAAGTTGCCTATAGAAGTTAAGATTTTGGTTTTCTTACAGCCAAAATACACTGCATAATAGGCAGAGAGGCCAGCAACCAGATGGAAGGAGAAGAGTCTTGAACTGGGATAAGAGCAAAATACTAGAAACAATTATTTCATTGCTGACTTCTGGCTGTTCAGCAACTGGCAGATGATAAGATGGAGATATTGTCATTAGGCATGCCTTCTACAAATAGCAAGTGGGGCATATCTGTGCTGCAGAAAAAAAAAGCAGGTTGTGATTCAGATAGGTGCAAAATACACAGGGTTTTCTTTGTGCACCAGAATTTTGCATGATAGATAGTCCATCAAGTTAGCTGAATGTTTCTGACAACTGTTCTGGAATTCCTGACTGACTCTCTGTCTCAATTCCTCTCATCTATTGCTGAAGATACAAGACTTGGCTATAAATTCAGCTAACAAGATAAAATGATATTTTTTTTGTGTCCTGAGCTTGAAATGTCAGAATATGAAAGCTGTGGGAAATTGTGAATTCTTCTATTTAGTTGGCCTTTGTTCTCTATTTGTCCTGGGAGCAAAACCCAGTTTTACAACTTGGACCTTGACGCTGTGACATCGGATTGTGTTCTGCTGCTATGCTATCTTTCAAAATTATCATTATTGTATGCATCTCTCTGTTAAATTCCCATATAGCATCACATAAATGACAGGTTCTTTAGAGGTTATTTCAGTCTATGGTGCTTACTTTAAGAGCTGTGGTGGCACAGTGGTTAGAATGAAGTATTGGCAGGCTAATTCTGCTGACTGCCAGCAGTTCGATCCTGACCGGCTCAAGGTTGACTCAGCCTTCCATCCTCCTGAAGTTGATAAAATGATGACCCAGATTGTTGGGGAAAATATGCTGACTCTGTAAACTGCTTAGAGAAGGCTGTAAAGCATTGTGAAGTGGTATGTAAGTCAAAATGCTATTGTTACTGCTACTCATATAATGCTTTGGTCAGGAATATTATGATCAATTACATTTTACTTATTACTCTGTCTTGTTTTTCAATATGCATTCATAAAAGTTTTAGAAACTAAGAACTTGTAGCCATCAGCAGATAAATGTGATATGCTTATCCCATAATATGGTAATGAGCATATGGTAAGGTTTTAAAACTGGCCGGTGCATTTCTAGTCAACCAAAAAACATAACATAATTCAAGTTAAGGCTCAGGGAGGTCATTTTCTTGCTGTGCTCCAAATTAAGCAGTAGTTTGAAGGTCCATTGACAATAGGGCTTACCTGAGCGATGTTGAACTATACAGCCTACATGTTTAGAAATGAGTCGTCCTGAACAATGTCACTCATTTTCAAATAACCATCATCAAAACCATTTTGCAAATAGGAGAATTGTGACTTCTTAAACCAAATCAAGAAATACTATTTTAACAAGCACCATGCACTCCAACCTTTATGTTTAATGGCAATATTGAAGCATTTGCAAGGTGCATTTACAGCATCTCATATCTTGTACTATTAAGAAGGCATACTCTTTACTAAAAAGTAGATTTAAACACACTGAGGTGTTTCACAATGTTTATTATATATAAATTGAGCCTGCAACTTCAGGTGTTTATGTCCAGTGTCCTAGATTCTTTCTTTCCTGTTGCGCCAATTGCGCCCCTTTCTGGACCGGGAGGCTCTTCTCACAATCACTCATGCCCTCGTCACCTCTCGTTTGGACTACTGTAATGCGCTCTACATGGGGCTGCCCTTGAAGAGCACTTGGAAACTTCAGCTGGTGCAGAATGCAGCCGTGTGAGTGATTGAGGGTGTACCGAGGTGCACCCACATAACACCTATCATCCGCGAGCTGCATTGGCTTCCAGTGGTCTTCCGGGTGCAATTCAAGGTGCTAGTAACAACTTTTAAAGCCCTTCATGGCTTAGGAGTGGTTTACCTTCGAGACTGCCTTCTGCTACCTTATGCTACCAGCGCCCAGTTAGATCCCACAGAGTTAGCTTGCTACGGGTCCCGTCAGCCAAACATTGTCGGCTGGTGGGCCTCCGGGCTAAAGTTCTCTGTGGCAGCGCCGACCCTTTGGAAACAGCTCCCTGCGGAGATCAGGACCATCCCCACCCTGTTGGCCTTCCCTAAGGCCGCAAAGACCTGGCTGTGGCGGAAGGCCTTGAAATGATGTGCCTCCCCCCCTTTTTTGAATGGATGAATGTGTTGATTGTGATTAGACATTTTATATTGTAATATATATTGTATATTGTATTTTAAATTGTTGTAAGCTGTCTCGAGTTTCCTTTGACTGGGGAAGTGAGGCGGGGGATAAATTTAATGAATAAAATAAATAGATAAATATTAGCATCCCTTTAAGCACACAGCTTTCCTTTGATTTATCGCAAGTACTAACAGGAGGAGATTCTATTTGGTCCACCTCAGGATCAGACTGTTTGGTCACTCAGCAAATGAGATTATCTGGATTGAAGGATGTCTCTGCTTTTCCTGTCACAAATACAGATACACAAATACACAACCAATTGCAAGAAATTGTTTGTGAAAATAATTTAACAGCTATACTGGCTTCCTCTATGGCCAAGTCCCCCTGGTTTGCCCCTACAGTCTGAGTTATTTCTGGCAAGGCTTTGATTTTTTTGCTCTGAGTAGACCTTTGTAGTTCTTCCAATTCTGCTTCTGTGAGTACTTTATTTCATATTATAAATCACATCTCACAGCCTCTGTTGTGTTATTTCTGATTCTGGATGTTGTTCTTTCCAGAATTGGTGCATTCATTTCAAATATCATCTTCTTGTTGAGCTTGATCTGTAATAACAGATCGTTATTTGTCTTCTATCGCTATATATTTGCAATGGGTAGACACCTTTCCTCCCAGTATTTCTGCAGCTGCTGGCCCTGGCTGTTCAGTCAACATTCTGGAGTCCTGTAGGCCATTTTTCACCAGAAGTTCAGGAACTCCAAAACCTAGCATGTCTTTCCTGACACAGCTGATGACTTAGCTGGGATGTGCTTCTGTAATTTACATCCCACCATATTTTTTTTTATAGGAGAGACAGTCTTCATCTGGCTCCTCTGGTGTGACCTGTTCAGTACGATTGCATCTCTGGCGTACCTTTCAATTTCTTTAGAACTCACTATCCCCATAACCACATCAAGGTAGTGACACACTGGAGAATTATTGTTGTTGTTAATCTACTAGAGTCAGTCTAATACTGGTGGAAGTTTAATATTTCAAGTCCTAATTATGGATGTAAGAATTATTAAGGTAGCATCTGAGAATATAGGTAGTTCCTAGCAGGCTGATTTTTTTTAGGGTGTCCAGATCCTATAAATTCAAATTTCCCAGTTATTAAGGGAATCCTTTAGGTATTGCTCCAATAATGATTGGTACAACGGCACATTTTTTCCCCCATAAGTGCTCAACTTCGACCTGCAAGTTGCCCTTATTTCATATTTTTTCCAATTGCTTTTCCTCATTTGTAACATCATTCAGTATAGCAACATCAATGAATCAGACTTTCTTCTTTTCAGTAATTGTTATATCAGCTGCATATGTGCAAACCACCAAGAAACAATGTAGATAATAATAATACCTAACATCAACCAAAGCCCATGGCAGCAATTACATCAAAAGTGATCTGGGGCAACAGTCTTCCTAAATAACTTCATAGTCGGTGCCAACCTAACCTAGTGGAGATGCTATTTCCAAGTGAAAGAATGGCAGCAAGGACATGTTCCTCTGATCCACCAACCTCATAAACAGAATAGGAGATCTTAAACATCTCTTTCCCAGGAAAGAATGATGGCAGGAAATTTCTACTGAAGGAGACTATCTTGAAGGCGCTTGGGACCAAGTTATAAAGGGCTTTGTAGGTTAAAACCAGCATTTTGAATTGTTCCCAAAATGCTGTTGGAAACCAACACAGAGCCTGTAGTACTGAATCTTTCCTGTTAGCAGGTATGCTGCCACATAGGCAGTCCCATGAAAAGAGAATTTGTTCTATCCCACGCTCAAAAACCACGGATCAGGCCCAGTTCTTAAAACAACAGTGTTTTATTTACATAGGAAAATGTAACAGTCCATCTTTTTAAAAGACCCAGAAATAATATTAAGGCCAGTAGCTACTGGCATATTTCCAATGAGTCTAGGCAGAATGCCAATTGATTAGGCACTCACAAAGGCAGGGAAAAGAAACACTGAACAGGAATTTCAGAAACAAGACTTGAATCACACAAAGCTCTCTCTTTCAAGACTTCGGTTTGTTCTCTGTGGAGAACAAGTCCCAACCACACCCCTTTTAACTTCTCCAGGGTGTTCTCAATCACTGATCATCTGCAGCTCGGCCTCTGCTCCTCCTATGCTGCTGTTGCCTTCTAAGCTGTCACCTAGTCCTGGCATCACTTAGAGCCTCCTCCCCACCACTGTCAGACATTGTCGGCTCCACATAATCTGTCGAAGGACCAGCTACTGACACAGTGTCAACCACCGGCACCTCCCATTCCTCTGCTTCCAACTCTCCCTCAGAGTCAGTCTCCTCCGTGCCACATCCAGCTGCAGAGTCACAACAGAATTGCAATAATTTAACCTTCAGGTGAGAGCGCATGCATTACTAGGTATAATAAAGGCCTTTTTTCTAGACGTCCCACCACTATACCAACAGCAGCTGGACAAAGGTGCTCCTGCTCTTGATCTGTAAATTTAACAGTGGTGATGAGTCCAGAAAAAACTCCAAGTTTCATGCCTGCTCCTTCAGGGAGAGTGCCACCATTTCCAGAGTCAAAGAGGAAGCAGACAGAAAATCAGTTAGTTTTTGGACAAGCAATACAAGATGTATCTCCTGTCTTAGAAGAGTTTGATTTCAGCCTTTTTTTATCCCAACCAATCCCCTGCAAACTTGAGACACCAGGTCAAGACTTCCATCACATTTCCAGCTTGGCCCAGCATGAAGATATATTGATAATACCTCACCCTGAACTGATAGATGGCCTTTCCCAGCAGTTTCATGTAGACGTTGCAAAACAAGGGAGCAACCATCTGGCTGACCTCTCTTCACCCCTCCTGACTGGAACTCCTGCAGAGGAAAAAGCAGAACCGCTGGTCAAAAGAATTCCCAAACTCCGCCCCTTTTTGGCAGCCTAGCAAGGTACTATGATTGATGGCCTGGAATGCATCTGAAAGGTCTGAAAGACCTAGGAGAGTGGTACTTCTTCTCCTCAGGTCCTGATGAGCAACTAAAGCAGTGTCAGGAGAGACGTGCCATTGCTTTTTTAAGGAAGAAACTTCCTAATTGTTTTAAATAAGTGCTGAAAGCTCCTGGATTCAAATAATCAAATATACTGTAGCTCTATGGAGAAGTTATTTGGTGCATGGATCCAAATGATGGAACTCATGCCACATAATTAGTTTCCTATGACATTCCTGTTGTGTGTTCATCATAAGGAACTGGGTTCATTCTCCTGGATGTTTCAGTGGATGTCATGCTTTTATAATGTTAGCTTTCTAGATAAAGAGGATACTGTCACATCTTCAGACTCAAGTAAATGACCTTAATCTCTCTCTTCTTTCTTCTAATGTGGTCCAATAATGTATCTGATTTACCAAGAAGATACCTTATTGGAGATCTGTAATGGACGAAGTTGATGATGAGGATCTAGAGGAAAGAGTAATAGAAATGGATAAAAGAAACAGAGAGGCTTGGACCATTCTGGAACACAGGGAGGAATATATTTTGCAGCATTCTATTTTTTTTTAAAATCCAAATAAATGAGAAAAGTTCTTATCCACCTCATTTCAAACTATTTAAAAATGGAAATGGAGCATTAAAGACCGACCACCTTCTCCGTCACCTCTATGCTGAGATTCAGCCTTAATCTAAAGCAAATTTCACTGATTGTTTTCATATGTGTCCTTGTTTTAAAGGATGATTTAGGACTAGGAAGAAATACCACTAAGTGGAACTGATGATGTATATAACTGCTTTAATTTGACAAAGCATATCATTCCAGAAAGAGAAATCTCAAATATTTCACTTTTGCTTTAAATTTTTACTAAGTCATTTCTCCAATTAACAGCTGTAAGTCTCATTCTTAATGACTGTAGTTTCCACACAGTTATATCAAGAATTAGCTGCTGCTTTTCTCTCCAAATATGTACCATGTTCAGAATTCTTTGTTTCAAACACACACATGTACATACACAAACACCGCCATCACTTTTCTTTTTGTGTAAATAAAGGCTATTTAACTAAGATACTGGCTGTTGAAAGGAAATATGCCTTCTCAAAGCCTTGTGCAGAATGATCCAAACTGCACCTTTCATCCTGTTATCCTGTTATCCAAACAGCACAGGAGCTTTGAAATGCAAATAACCTGGTAATTTTTGTTTTTCCCAAGACTAGAGAGAGTAAGTCATAAAATATTATTCCTTAATTTATGAGCATTGTATTTTTAAATGCATACATTGTTGCCAACTATTGTATAATGAAAGTTTTTTTTCTTATTCCTTTAATGCTTGTATATCCATAACTATCAAGATAGTTATGTATGATAGCCTTTTGTTCAATTGGTAAAGCATTAAATATCACATAAATTGTGTTTGGTGAAGCTGTGTCTTTAATATGTTCATAACCTACTTCATAACATGAAAAACTCTTTCCAAAACCAGATGTAGAGAAAGAACCCTGCTCTAATATTAAGTGCAGCCTTCCTTTGCCATTATCAAAGTTTGTTCAGACATCCTTTGGTCACGTCCACCAAAAGAATTTATGAACATCTTTTCCATTTTTTTTAAATACTAGAATCTTGCCTCAGCTCAAAACCATATCCCTAACGAGTTACATAATGTAACAGGCTCATTGTAAACCTTTGCACATGCGCTTGTCCAGATAATTACACAATTAATTTTCACTTAGTACAACTGAAACAGGATAATGAAATTTCCACTGGTGTTCAGTTACATCCGGGGGTCAGGGGTCAGCTTCCTGTTTGGATAAGGGTGAGTTTAAAGAGGATTTCTGACGCTCTCCTTGCTTCAGCTGAATCCAAAAACACTGCAATGGAATTTCAATTTGCAGCTCACTTCAATGCAAAGAGCAGATGGCGGGAGTGTGCAGCCCCTGCTCTTTCTTTGAGATGCCTACAGGACAGGTGTAGCCCGAAAGGCAACTTTTCCCGCTCCTTTCTCTCTCTCTCTGTCTCTCTTTTTGGATGCCTTCAAGTCAGTTTTTTTATTCCTAGCAACCGCCTAGATACCTCCCTACAGTTTTCTTAGCAAGGTTTTTTGGAAGTGGTTTGTCATTGCCTCCTTCTTAGGGCTGAGGGAGAGTGATTGGCTCAAGGTCGCCCGGCTGGATTCATGCCTTCGATGGGACTAGAACTCCCAGTTTCTACTCTGGTGCCTTAAGCATTATACCAGATTGACATTCCTCTCTCCTATTCTCCTTTATTATTCTTAGGGGAATTTTTGTTTTGTTTTGTTTTGTTTTGTTTTGGTAGTGAGGAAAATTGTTGGGGCACAGTTTGAAGTCCATTTTCTGCTTAAATGTTAATTTCTGGTGATTTATCAACATGGAAAATCCTCCTGTATAAATCTCACCTTTATTAAATAGCTCTCCCCCATTATCAGAATAGGGTATGAATAAAAGAAAAACAGGATAAAAGACATGCTTAGGTTGATAAGGGATGATGGGTGATATAATGTTAGACTATACGAAGAACATCAACATCAAATATGCATTGGTAGGAGTCAAGCAAGAGTGGGTAAGATCTAAAAAGGGTTTCTTAATGTATAGCCATGCGGAAATGGAAATATAAGGAGAAGTGGTAAAAATCCCTTAGCTGGATCCATCAGACTACTTTAACATAACTTATGGTGGTGAAATATCACAATCAGTGGTATCTGTAGGATACCATACCAACTATTTCAAAAGTGCGTAGAATGTACCTGAAGAGGACGTCAGAAGGCTCCACTTTATATAAACTGGATAGAGTTCTCCAAAATCAGGAAAATCCCAGACCCATTGATTTATTGTCCTAATTTTACCTACACAAGTGCACTCCATCTCAAGATAGCTGGCAACACAAGATAAGTAGTTATATCTGCATTTGATGAAACATAAATGAGTCAAGTAACACACTTACTACTAAATAAGATATCAATATATGAGTAACAAATACTAAGTGCCAATCAAGAAGAAAAGGCTAATTTACAATGTGGATTTTCAAATTTGCTTTAAATGCAGCCAAGAAGACAAGGGACATACCTGAAGGGGAAGATAATTTCACAGCATGGTGCCATCTCTAAGAAGGCCCTGGACTAATTATTTCTTGGACTTTTCTGGGTGGCATCACATCCTAAGTGACTCTTAATTGAGGAGCTGCTCTTCTAGTTAGTGACACATTAGGATAGGCAGGTCACAAGCCACAAAGGGTTTGTAAATCAAATGTGACTTGGAAAACAACAGTGAGTTAATGCAGCTGAACCAGAATTACATGTCAGGCTTGCTCTTCAAAGATGGGTGGGTTAAGAGGCCATTTTGGGGTGGGCTTCAGGAATTTTAAGTGAGTAGCATGAATGTTTTGAGTAAGTATCTGCGTTAAAGAAACCTCAAAATTACAAAAAAAGGGATAACAATTTGGCCATATCTTTCCTCACTTTGGGAGTTCCGGACCCCTCCAAAAGGGATGATGGCAGGGTACTCTTTGATTTAGCATAATGCATGGATGGACCAGTCCATTTGTTTTTAAGATTCAACTATTTTATTCTATCATTTCACAATCTGAACTGAATAACATATATAAAGAGGGTGTGATACATTTTTGGGAGGTTTCCCTACTTCCAGTATCTGCACCTTCAGCCATGGAAATTTAGCACCTACTTTTGGACTACTCAAATTATCTCAGCTCAATCTACCAAAGGGTTAGGTTTATTTGAGAGAAGAGTGCTCTGTGTGCTACCTTGAGCTCCAAATAAATGAATTGCACAATACTTGATGTTAAACTGAATGCAAGGGAACAAGTAAGCCCCAGAGCACTATAGTATTTTTTTAAGAAACTGTGTTCCATTTTGCAAATTTTTTATGAATTTGGGATATGCAGTAATAAGTCAGGAAAAGATACATAGTGAAAATAGATCACTTTTATTTAAAAAGATTGTTTTTATTCATATCTTCTAACAAAAGATCTCTTACAGAAGGTTAAAATTGGTTTATGCCTTCTTCATATCATTTCCCCATAGTTACAGATTAAAAAATGATAAAATACAGTTCATCAAGAAGCGAGAGATGATGTAACCACTATCAAGTCTCTTGCAGTAGACCACACCTGATGTTAGTGGTACCCAGAGACCAATTTCAGACACGCTGAAGTTACAGATGGATGAACCATAAAATTCTGACCATCCCATATGCCGATATGTTCCCTGCAAATTAAATGGCTGTTCTCCAGCAGAGAGATTTCAAAGGGAACATAGTGTGGTCTTTATTAGTACAGTGGGTGGGGAGGAAGACATCTGAATTCATTTTACCAGAGGTCCTTGGACAACCTTCATGGCAGAACTGAAGGCTGCTTTGACAACAAAAATGTCATATCTTTTACAAAAGTAAAATGGTAAGATACTAGAGATAACAGATAAAGTAGCTTTTTAGAAGTCTTGTTTAATATATTAAGTTGGGGTGGTGTTTTTTTTTTGAAGTAAATAAACTGCTATCCAAATTCCAGAATGAAGTTTATGAATGTGAAAAAACTATGTCTTAAATGTTATTTTTGTTAAAAATCTATAATGTTCACAGCTCATTTAAAATGGATTTACTATCAGTCCCAAAACACCAGATGGAGACCTAGGAAACCACATTTTCTCAATCATTATTATAATTATAAATGACAAATCATTAGCTCAGCCTCCCAACTTCCCAGGCCCATTCCTACTATCTCTGAACCTTAAATAAATAGCAATGTTGAAGTTCTTACTAAAAGAAAAAGTAAAGGGCAGGAAACTCAGAATTTCCTATTCTTCAAGGAGCGATGGCCTTTTCGAACTATAGATGCTGATTTATTCATCTTGTATATGTGGGAAATTAATGCGGCTTTAACATAAGCAAGAATGCTTTGAATTTAAATTAACACCTTCAAGGAAGAACAGATCATTACCTCAAATGATTTAATTATAATTTTATCCAGTGAACTAAATGAAAGATGACATTTATGATTTCCACATGACATTAACTGGTAGGGCAAGAAAACAAAAATATTAAGGGTCTTTTCTCTACAGAAGATAGGTCCTCCCTGAAACTAATACACATGCAACTGATATTAAATTCAAGTCAAAGAACCTACTTATTTTCATTGCATATAATTTATATTCCTTGAATGTTGTTTAATAAGGTCATAAAAATGCCAGGTGGTGTATTTCATAATACTTTATATAAACTGCTTTTACAATCTAGCCTTTGTTCCAAAGTTCAAAGTGACAACTAGAATGCATAGGCTTTTGGAAGCTCCAGTTTTCTCTAATACCAAATGGCATATCTTAATTTTTAATATATATTTTCAAATCTTGGTAATTGGGAGCAGGACATTCCTTTCTTACTGATTTGTCAAAGCTGATATCATCCAACATTGTTTAAAACTAAGAAATCTCACAAAGATTTTAATTACTTTTAATTTTTTTGTTTATCAAATGAAAATTTTACATGTTATTTTACTATGCAGTAAGTCAAAGTCAGAACAATATCTAATAGGCTACCGCAACCGTGGTGTTGTCTCTTTTCAGTTTCTGATTACAATTTTTCAATAGTCTTCAAATGCTAAAGTTCATGCCTAAAGTTTTACTAAATTCTTCAGCTGCGTTTTGCATTTATGATTTCAATTACAGAACAAAGCTTCACATACTAAATCATGCAAATCATGAAACATTGATACTTGCACATACATTTGTATTTCATTCACAGCACATGGCTGTCAATAATGGCTAGCAACACATTAAAACAATGAAAATAATGTCAGTGAAATAAAAAACCATCGTGGTCAGACCGGATTTATTTATTCATTATTTTAGAAAATTTATATTGCCGCCTACTCGCTCACGGCAACCCAAAATGGACCTAACAAGGCAATACAGGTAGTCCTTGACTTACAACCCTTATTTAAATGACAGAAGTTACAACCGTGCTGAAAAATTGACTTACAACATGTACCTGAAATTAAGGTCCTGGCAGCACCCCCATGATCACATGATCAAAATTTGGGTGCTTGGTACCCTGCCCAAACTTACAACACAGGGGTGCTTCAAGTTCTTCTCTTTATCTCCTCCCCCATCACTGCTCTTCTGGCCACTCTGCACCTGCCTTTGTACTGCCCCGCATCCCCAGCATGGGTGTATTAGGGTGCAAGAGTTCTAGAGGTGTCTATTCAACCCCTCCCCCCCAAAAAGAGGTCCTTGGAAAACATCACTGTTGCGCAGGTCTGGATTCCAAGCTCAGCACAGCAAGAGTCACTTGGTAAATGAGTCCAACAGGCACACATGAAGTCCAAGAAAGCAGTCCACAATTTGGATGGGTCAGGACACACAGCATGAACACACAAGGCAACGAAGTGGGCATGTTACTCCAGCAACTCTTAAGTCCTCATGGTAGGATTAATAGGCAATTGTATTTTATTGCATTTATTAAATTTATATCCTGCCTCCCTTCCCCGATTAAGGGGAACATGAGGCAGCCAGTGCAGCCCTTCATGAGAGCAAGGTTGCCTCCTCGTGAGAAGTCTAGCTGACCAGCGCTGTGCCTGTCTCTTCTCTATGTGTCCTTGGATCAAGATGAGATGTGGACCCCACCTCTTCTTTATTGCTAAGGGGCAACAGCTGCTCCTGGTCCTAGCTTGGACCCTCTTAGCCAACTTGCTGCAGCTGTGGCTCTCATCCCTTAACCTCAGCCTGTATCTCATTTGATTGACCCAGCTGAGGCTGCTCTGTCAGGCTATCACTCTCTGAGCCCCAATCCTGACCAACATTTGGCTCCATGCTTTCCTCTGCTGACTCAAACTCACCCTCTTCCTCTGAATTCCCATCCGTTGAGGGGTCTGGAAGTGGATTCATGATAGCCTTGTGGGGTGGCAAGCCACCCCAGAACTGCACGGCTCCTGCAGTTGCTTGCCATGCCTTGGGAAGCCTCAGCAAGCATTCATTTACCCATCTGGTTCCCTTCCCCCAGCCTCAGAAAGCAAGTCAGCATTCCTTTGCTCCCTAGCAAGTGCCAGCAAGTAGTATGGAAACCTCCACCATCCATTTCTCAATTAGCTGTTGTGACTCTGCAGCCAGCTGTGTCACTGACTGACTCTGAGAGAGAGCTGGAAGTGGAAGAAAGGGTGGTGCTGGTGGTTGACACTGTGCCAGTAGCTGGTCCTTCAACAGATTATGTGGAGCCGACAATGACTGACAGTGGTGGGGAGGAGGCTCTAAGTGATGCCAGGACTAGGAGACGGCTTAGAAGGCAACAGCAGTGTAGGAGGAGCAGAGGCCGAGCTGCAGGTGATTAGTGATTGACTATACCCTGGAGAGGTCAAAAGGGGTGTGGTTGGGACTTGCTCTATGCAGAGAACAAACCAAAACCTTGCGAGAAAGAGCTTCATGTAATTCAACTCTTGAATCTGGAATTCCTGTTTGGCGTTTATCTTCTCTGCCTTTGTGAGTGCCTTTGTGAGTGCCTTATTATTTGGCATTGTGTCTAGACTAATTAGGAATGTGCCAGTAGCTACTGGCATTAGTATTATTTCTCGGTCTTTTAAAAAGATGGACTGTTACTGTTTCTATGTAAATAAAATATTGTTGTTTTAATAACTTTGCCTGATCTGTTGTTTTTGGGCGTGGGACAGAACAATAGCACATAGTGTCAACTCAAGGCCTATGGATTGAATCCAGCCCTCTGGGTGCTTAGATCTGGAGACAGTGAGGACTAACCCGTGGTCCCTCTGCCAGCAAAACTGGAGCTTGGGAGGTCCGCACGCAGCCCTCCGAAGCTCCATTTTCGCTAGCAGAGGGTTCCAGGAGGCTGTCACAGCTGAAAATGGAGCTTAGAAGACTGTTTTCTCTTGCAGAGTGCTCGGACTGCCATAGGCGCCCCCAACATGAGTGATGTCAAGCTGTCCAGGCCTATCCTGGTCCTGGCCATCCCACCCCCGAGGTCAAACACAACCCTGATGTGGTCCTCAGTGAAATTGAGTTGGACTCAATGAAATTGAGTTGGGCCGAACCAGTTGTTAAAATAATTACCAGTTCAGCAAACCAGTTGTTAGAATTAAAGCTACTGGTTTAGCCGAACTGATATCTAATTAAATCAGCTGTTTTTTGGCCCCAAATTGCTCTGGGTGAGGTGCGCATATGCATCACCTCAATCCCCCAAAACAGCTGATTTAGCTACCAGTTTAGCCGAACTGGTAGCTAAATTTTCACCCAGAAGATGGCTAAATCAGCTGTTTTTCAGGAGGGTGAGGTGCATGCTGTGTGCGCATCACTTCGAGCCTGAAAACAGCTGATTTAGCCACCTTAAGCCCAAAAATTTAGCAACCGGTTCAGCCAAACTGGTCGCTAAATCAGCTTTTTCAGGCCTAAATTGAACTGGGTGAAGTGCATGCTGCATGTGCATCAGCTCAGGCCTGAAAGACAGCTGATTTAGCTACCTGTTCACCCGAACTGGTAACTAAATTTTCAGCTGGAAGGTGATATGTGCACATCATGCATTTGGCATGTGCATGTGCGCTTTGCGCGCATGCACATGCTGAAAATTCATGCAGCAAGCGAAGCGGTTGTTTGACCAGTAGGAACCCATCCCTGGCCTTAACCAACCATGTGTGGGAATATTTGTTGGAAAAGCTGCGTCTAACGAATAGACAGCAAAGGCAGGGAAGCCTCAAAAGGCAAACGTTTCATGAGGGGAACTGGGAGAGAAGGCAGGTGGGTGAATGAATGCTTGCTGGCACTTGCTGAGGCTTCCCAGGATATGGAGAGCAGCCACAGAGCTGTGTGGTTTTGGGTTGTTTGCTGCCTTGCAAGGCAGGGTGCAGGGAGTCAAAAGAGCAGAGATGGTGGGGGAGATAAGTGCATGGGGGGAGTTGAAACACCCTGTGTTCAAAAGTGCAGGTGGGCTGCCAAGTGCCCAAATTTGGATTATGTGACCATGGCGGCACTGCAACAGCCATAACTTTGGGCACAGGTTGGAAGTGCATTTTTTTTAGCATAGCCATAATTTTGAACAGTTACTGAATGAATGGTTGTAAATCAAGGACTACTGTATTTTGGTATTATAAATTACAGGTAGTCTTTGACTTACAACAGTTCATTTAGTGACTGTTCAAAGTTACAACGGGACTGAAAAAGGTGACATGACCATTTTTCACACTTTTGACCATTGGAGTATCTCCATGGTCATGTGATCACAACTCAGATGCTTGGCAGCTGACTCACAATTATGACGGTTGCAATGCCCCAGGGTCACGTGATCTCCTCTTGTGACCTTCTGACAAGCAAAGACAACAGGGAAGCCAGATTCACTTAACAACCATGTTACTAACTTAACAGCTACAATGGTTCACTTAACATGAAGTGGTATGAAAGGTCATAAAATGCAGCAAAACTCATTTACCAACTATCTTGCTTAGCAAAAGAAATTTTGAGAGCAATTCTGGTCGTACTGTACTGACTTGACAAAAAATAAAACCAACAAATGTTTTCTATTGTAAACTGTTTTTACCTTATAACTATAAAATATTTTAAACCAGAGAAATTCTACTTATGGAGAAAGACAAAGGACGGAAGAAATACAGTGGGGAACTTTCTGGGAAGCATATAATCAACTTTGAGTCAATCTGATCACATACATTTTTCCCCTCCAACTTTCCTACAGGAAATTTTGACTTTGTGTTTATTTTTCCCTACTTAAGATACTAACTATTGAAAATAGATTCCCAGCCACAATCAAGCTCATTTTACACACATGTACACAAGGACTCATGAACATGTCCAAGAATACAAAGTGCAAATGAATCCTGTAATTTTCCAGACATAAGTGCTGGCAGTTCTTGCATAAAAATTGCAAATCATATCATAATACATTTATTGAGTTGGACGGGGTCATTTAGCCAATCAAATCCAACCCTGTAAATTAAATCATTCCCCAAATCATAAACGTGTGGCGCAACACAGGAGAACAAGACAGGACAAGATTCAGCAGTCTGCATTTATAAGACAAAGTCCATTCTTTTAGTTAGCAGAGCCCACATTTTGGACAAAGAGGACCACTGGTTTGAAAGAGGGGTCAAAGAGGCCATCTGTGTCAAAACTGAACAGAACTCTCTCAACAGAGAGGGAGGGATATGACACCATCTATCTCCAGTCTACAACATGGTCTTTTCAACAGTTCCAAGAAGACTCCACACCCATTTGCACCAATCAGATGACCCTGATGACACAGAAAAATCTCCAGGTGGCCTCAGTGACTCTCTAAAAGGATGCAAATGACCAGCTGCCTGCAAGGAGTATGAATTCCCCACCATCCATTCAGAGCTTCTTGGATGAGAAGTGAAACATCTTCAAAGAAAAACCAAGAAGTCCAGTTGCCTCTTGAAAAAGCACCTTTGGGACAACCATGACCTGGATGACTGAGAAACTCCAGGGACATTCCCCTCAAATGTCTAGCCTCTGCTCACCTTCTTTCTGGGTGACTTCATTATTTCTATAGTATTTACAGTATTGTGTTTATATTTTTTAATATTATAAGCTGCCCAGAGTTATCCTGTGGCAAGATGGGCAGCTAATAAATTTTACAAATAAATAAATTAAATCATTGCAATTTAAAAAAAAATCATACCATTCATCCAGAATCTTCTTTCTTATAGCTTCAATACATTATACTGTGTCAATCATTCTGGGATAAAATAAAACAGGTCTGGTTCTTTTTCTGTGTGCTATCTTTTCAGGTATTTCAAGACTGGTGTTCCTCTTACCATTTAGTCTCTTGATCACCAATTTCTTCTCCAAAACTGTTCCACTTGGTTTGAAACCTTCTTCATGTGTCAGCCCAGTCAGGACATAACACTTGTGATAGTATCTGGCCAATAAATATTTAAAAAATACCAACTACCCCAGATTATTAACCCTCGAGGGGCATGACCTTCAGTCAGGGTGGCATGCATACCTGTGGGATAGAGATAGCAACCCGCAGGGGTATTTCCAAAGGCACCTACTGCGGAGAGTACTCATAAAAATATGGGAAAAATTGAAAAACAGATATTATTTAAAGATACCTTGCTGGACCTCAACGCTAGAAGCACTGATACATCCAAGCCTGCTCAAACCAGGGAAAATTTGGACATATCGCCAAATCTTGAATGAAAAAGGGGAGCTAAGATCAATAGAAGAATTGAATGAACAAGGAATGACGTTAGACTGGTGGACCTATCTTCAAATAAAGGCAAAATTTAAAAAGGACAGCGAGCGAATAGG
>JANHGC010001849.1:84991-103026 GCA_027560395.1 Boaedon fuliginosus
TCCTATCCTATCCTATCCTATCCTATCCTATCCTATCCTATCCTATCCTATCCTATCCTATCCTATCCTATCCTAAATATTTTATAAGATAAATAACATAGTGAATGGAGTGATTTTGATTTGTATACTTGTTGGCTGATACGAGTATGCCAAAAGATTATCATCCTTATTTTCAATTGTGTCGTGCAATCAGTGAATATTAGCAATAACGTTCTCCTGTTATATAAAAAGATTGGATAGAGGCAAGACTACCATACTTGAATCCCTAATTGCATTTAACAACAATTAAGATAGCTGGATTAAGTCATGTTATCAAGGACAAAGTTTGTTTGAATGAAATAGATATTTGTTTCATAACATGTTAAGCATTACTCCATTAGTACACGGACTACAATTAGGTAATTCTTATTAATCTTTTATTTTATCATTAGACATCGTCATATGACTATTCCATTCCAGACATGGAATTTATATTTTCTGTTTAAGGAAAAACTAAGAAACTATTTAAATAATTTATATAGTAAAATTATTTTGACTAACATGGAAATGTTCTCACTGATACATGGAGGACACTTGTAAATTGATGGCAGTGATTTTAAAGGATCATTCAAAATTAACTTTCATTTTATATGAATATTAGTAGATTGTTGTATTGTGCTGAAACCAATTTTGATAGAACCTTTCATGAATACAAGTTAAAGTGATTACTTTCAAGTTATTAACAACAATCTGCATTGCAACTATTCATTTTTCTTCTATAAGCAAAAATTAGAAGAGAAGCAACAACTGCAAATTGGAAAATTGAAATACTCCAGGTACTAATGAAGTGGAATATTGCTTTAACATATCAATTGTCTGTATGTCTGTCTAGCTACTCTCTTATGTATATGATTTTTCAAAATAATATATATTATTTTATTCAAGGGAGCAAGAACAACTCTGGGAAAATCGGATACAGTTAAAGAATAAAAAATATTGTATTATAAATTCTGTCCACTTAGAAAAAGAATAAGCATTTAATTCCTAAAAATATAAGCAAATCAATTCTAGGAAATTAGGTACAATCTTTTATTGGAAAGTATTTAGACATATTTTAAATAGTATACATTACCTAAACTGCTGTGGGTGCTCCATCACTGGAGTTTTTAAAAAGACATTGAGTAGCCATTTGTCCAGAATGGTACAAGGTCTCCTGCTCAAGCAGGGGGTTGGACTACAAGACCTCCAAGGTCCTTTCCAATTCTGTTATTCTGTATACTGCGGTACTTCCAACTTGAAGTTAACGCTTTGTAAAGCTCTCCAATACATTGAAATAGGAAGATATAAAAAGGTAAAAATTCAAATGATCAAAGAGTTAATTATTTTAGGCATTCTGCAATCGTTATATATTCTATAATACAATCCCTACATTATGTACTCTATAATAAAAACAAAATGTGATTTATTGTAAAAACCCTCATGGTCAATTTGTTTTAATTAATCCAATTCAGAACAACAATAGGGATTCTATTAAATGTATCTACTAGATTTAAAAAAAATTTAAAGGGAGTTTAAGCTAATATATCAGCAAATGAGGAGCTATAAACATGATTAATACGCACATTAGACTTTCCTTATCACACTGTGTTGGCAGTTTTTCTCCGTCACAGCTGAGATTCCATAGAGTTCTTTTTCTTTTTGTATAAAATACAGATTATGTGGAGACAGCCGTCTGAGCAACTGGAGTTTCATCTTGCATGGCCATTAATTTATTATTGCTACTTCAGTATTTCTTATCTAGAACAGCCAAGCAATGTCGAAGTGTAGTTTGGTCGTTTTCCAGTAAGAAAACAGACTCATAGGATGATGGTACCTCTGTCTCTTGATGAGCAGGCTGGATGAGCAGTTCACAAGTTCATCTTAAAAACAGTACAACCGGACCCACAATTTATATACAGTATTAATACATTTCATGCTCATGCACTTTAAATATGGTTGTCAGACATGACACTTCCAAAATGAATAACACTCAATGAAGGCTTTTCCCCAAAACCAGAATGATGTATGACAACTTCCACTACCAATACGGCATGTTTATATTCTTTACATAATACACCCCTCTACTCTTTGTTTAGTGTAGGGGGGCATATTGGCAGGTAAGCATAAGACAGATAAAGTTTCAATCAAATTGAGCTCAAATGTCATTGCCTAAGTAGTTTCTGTACTTTTTTTCCAAGATGCCTTCCCCTAATTCTTCAGTTAGATATTATACAAGACTCCCCTTGTTCTCACATACAAGTACTAACCATGTCTGATCCTGGGTAGCTTTTTTTGAGATCAGCCAATGTTTCTAGATTTTGCTATTAAGGGAGGGAGGGAAGGAAGGAAGGATTCCTCTTTTGTAAATAAGAATTCCTCTTCTATTTTCTAAAATAGATTTAGAAAATACTCTGATTGTTGGGAGCGCTATAAATGTCTAACTTTATTACATATTCATACTTTACACCTGCCACCTCAAGGACAGCTATACCCTCCCCACCCGATAGCCAGTAAAAGGATCCCCTTGGCTGAGGAGAGGGGCTGCATTAGGATCTGAAAAAATGGAGATTTATTTATACATCAGACATACATAATATATGTCATCTGGGATGTAAGTGGCTTACATGGGGATTTCCCCTTTATCCCTTCAATAGCAATCCTCTGAAATAGATTCAGCTGAGAGAATGACAAGCCAAAATCATCCAGTTAATTTCCATAGTTAGGTGTGGATCTGAACCTGGACATCTCTAGCCCAAGTCCAGCCCTACATTATACTTGTATGTTAAACATATTAACTCCTATGTGACTGGAAGCCAAAGTATGATTTTGCATGAACGTCATATTTCCACCCGTGCTCATTTTCCATTTTGTACACATTTACAGGAAACACACTTTTACACATCTGCCAAAGTGAATTCCATAGCATCCTGATTTTTACAAACTAGAAAGTGCTATGGGATAAAGCTAAAATGCAGATTAGATAAGTGATTGCCATTGATAACAGCAGTCCTTCATTAGGTTCCTCTTAAAAAGGACCATTTCCTATGTGTTGACATTATGTGTTGACTGGACCCTGTCAACTCCAATCAATTACTTTGGGAGTAGGGAAATGTGCCATCTAGCAATGTTGCTCTGAAGGTGAATATGTCAGCAGCGGTCCATTTAGAATGCTTATCCTCATGAAACCATCTTTTTAAAGATTTGAAAGCAAAATTATGCAACTTGCTTCATTTTCTAATTAAATGCTAAATACTGCTAAAAGGAGATTTCCTGGAGATTATACAAAATTAGGTTAATAATTTCTCCCAGGATCCAATCTGAGCCAGCCACCAGAGATTTATTCTTCCAAGATGGACCCCATCCTCGGGGAACTTCCCTCTCTTCAGAAATTCTCTGAGGATGGGCTTCAGCACGAATCTGAAAGCTTGGAAGAATAAAAGTCTGGACCTGATGACCGATTTAGATTAGATCCTGCAACATTATCCTGGGACAGGTAGATTTGCCTTCCTTTGTAAGAAATTATCAATTATCAATATACAGTTAATGCTGCTCATTTTCATTTCACTGCAATAGAATTAGCATAATGTTTGTATAACATATATTCTGAAAATATCCACCGAGGGCTCCTTAATCCACCAGATATACCAGCATCAAGAGAGGTATAGAACATGGTTCTTGGGCTATGTTGGTCATGGTAAATAATAAATTGTGCACTCAGGGGTTTAGAATCTGGCTAGAAACCACAATAAGGCATGTGCTTGATATAGTTATAGTAGTAAATTATAGTAAATTATAATCTGTTTGGATTTTGGGCTGGAATGTTTGACAATGTTAGCAAAACCAGAAGAGCAAAGAATCTTTATCAATGACCATTGCTGGAATGGTTCTTTTTCTGCATTCAGAAATTGACATGTATGAACAATTGTCATAATCAGCCACAAAATAGGGTATAAGTAACCCAACCATCATATGACAATAGATTATTATTTTAGAAATTTTCCAGAAACTATTTCATCCAGACTATGAACCGGTGCATTTACAGTCATATAAAACCTAGCTTTGGGAGCTAATATTTGAGTTAGGACTTTCTTTTTAAATTTTCCTTTAAGCAAAATGACAAAAATAAGTCATCATCATGTCTCCATCTCATCTCTGTCTCTCACTTTAGCTAGCCCTATTGCTGTATAGGGATGTGTGTCCATTTTCATTCACCCCAAGATTCTTAGCACATTAAATGATTTCTCAAGCACCATTATAGTATATCTTCCATATCCTAGAAAGACATTTGAATAAAAAGCAAAAGGCAGGAGACAAGGGAAATAACAATTTAAAGAGAGAGTTGAAAGAAGAACATTAAAACAAAGTAAACAAAGAATGTAAACAAATTAGATACCAAGTGCTTGGATTCCTCTAATGGCTGGAAAAATAGACAACAGATAAAAATTATAAGACACGTCAGAAAGAACAAAGTCTCTGTCCATGCATCTTTCAAAAGAAGGAATTGGAGTCAAAAGGTTAAGTGTGAGTAGCAATGAATATGAATAATAAGGCCTAGAATAACCAAAAAGGCAAACAGAGTTCATAAATCAGTTCTACTGCAATTTAGACTTTGCAAAATATTGGTAATGGCTTATAAAGGCCATTCCAGATACAGAATTATAGAGATGTATAAATCTTTTGAATTACATAACTTCATGAAGCAAAATTAAGCTATAACAGAAGATTGTGGGAGAGTAAAAGGCTATTTGATCCAAACATATTTTGTTTTGCATAGTTGACAGTAAATGCATTTGAGAATAATTTAAGCAGGACACCAGAATCCTCATTCACCATACCTGATGATTAGTTATAGAAAAAGTGTATCTGATCAAGAGAAATGAGTCACTTCTGTATGAACATATTCAGCTATAACTACGTCATTAGACCTCTTTTCATTTCAACAATTTTGATGGGAAAGATGGCAGAAGCACTCAGTGGGATTGAAGAAAGTACCATATTTTTCTGAGTATAAGGTGCACTTTTTTCAACCCCAAAAGTGGGTGGAAATGTCTGTGCGTCTTATACTGCAAATGTTGCCATAGCCGCGCCCACCCACTGCCCCCCACCCTTCAGCCTTTCTCTCCCAGTAATTTGCCTCCTTTGTGGTGTTAAGAATGATGTTGCTTCAGCTAAAGCAAGGGAGTCAAACTCACATTGTCATGGCGGCATCACATGGTGTATCACGACTTTTTCCTCCTTCGCTAAACTGGGTAGGGATGGGACCAGCACATGATGCATCCGGCCCATGGGCTGTGAGTTTGACACCCCTGAGCTAAAGGAACAATTTCTTTCCCTCTCTCTCCCTCCCTCCCTCTCACTCTCTCCTTCTTCTTCACAGTACTTATGTAAACTAGAAACCTGTGAGAAATTACAAAGCTCCCATGATACCTGGAAATTTCATAGAGGGCCTGTTGATTTTCTGCAATGTTGTAAAACAAGCAGAAAAGATAGAATGAGATCACTGCTAGATCTTTATGACTTTTAAAATTATTATTAAATAATTATTATGAATTGTCTTTTAGGCTATGAATATGGCCTATTAGATAGTTTGTAGCCATCTAAATAGGAAGTCTAACCACCAAACAAATCTGCTAGAATGTTAATTTCCAAAATAGTCTGCTGATTACCAGTAGAGGTTGCTTCAACCAGAAAAAAGGTCTCTTTTCCCATAAAAAGTATACTTTGTCTTCGACCCCACTTGTAAGTCTCACCGACTGGATCAGATCTAGTTTCATGTTCTTTCCCACTGTATTTATTTAAGAATATTATTTCAAGAACTGAGAATTATAGTCAGTCAAAACAAATATTTCTTGGATGTATAGCCTCGCCTAGATAGATAGGGTAACTGTAACTTCATGATGCTTATTCCATCTCTTACATACTAGTGTGGGACTTTGAAAGACAAGTGTAATGGGTTGAATGGAAGTGTGTCATGAGGCACATTTTGTCATTTTGATATTATCATGATTAGGAATTGACACCTATCTATTGATAAAGTATTAATTTGGACATATAGCCACTACAATATGATAGCAAAGTATCATAAGTATTTTTTTCATGAAATATTATCAAAGCATTAAATTATTATTGCAAAAATCAGTTAACTAATGTACTAGATTTACGCATAGGTACAATGTTATAATATGAAAAAATTTTTAAAGCAATGCATTATGTTACCATGGGGAGCTTTAGGAGAAGCAATACTTGATCTCTGTGAAAGATTAGCCAATATCCTTCCAAGGATCACTCGTATTTCCTGTATCAAAAAATATGTGTTTTTTTTTAAAAAAGTCAATATATTTTAGTCAATCAAAAGTATTTAAATCATTAGTTTGATCTATAATAATAATTGACTGATTGTTTATAGCCTACAGTGTCAAGAGACTATATTTCATACACTGTATTTATTTATATATACTGTCTTTCTGCATAGGCATTTGTTTATCACTTAAAATCAAAAGATTAAAAAATAAAAATCAGAAAAAAGCACCTTGGGCCATTGCTGATTATTTTATGAATGAGTAGTGAGTTCCATAGTGACAGCATCTTTTTGGCCTTCCACTCCTCTCAATGCTAATAAATTGAATAATATTTGGAGTAGGTAACTGATGGCTTGCAGGCCACAGGAGGCTTATAAATCCCCTGTATTGTGACCCTTACAGGGTCCCCTGCAAATCGCACTGCTCACATTTGGCAGTAAATCCAATTCCTATTCCTTTGTATGATATCATTATGTTACCACACTAAATACTACAGCTCTTGGACTCACCCCACAGTGCAAACAACAACAATAACAACAAAAGGTAGCTCCTAGCCACCAAAAATGCCATTTGTCTTTATAACTGCTTGTCAAAAGCTCTAGGTTAGGACTTATTTTGGTGTTTTTTTTGCAGTAGGCCCATTTTTAAGCCCATTTGTATTCTGCTATTCAGATATTTGTTTTTTAAATTTGTAATACCTCCACATTGATGTCATGCCTGCTTAAAATGGAATCATTTAACTAATTGAGTGAGTGATTGGATTTATTTACTACCTCAGTCAACTGGACTTAGTTATACCAGGTGATGTACAACATCCAAAAATTGATAAAACAATGCAATAGCAAAATGAATATCATAATTGAATAACAATTATGGTAGTAGAAAACAATAAAACATTCAAGGTGAATTCAAGTTTTGAAGTTCAGATTAGCGCATCCTTGATGACCTTCCAGAAAAAAAAGCCATTCCAGAGATCCAGAAACACCATGGAGAAGTGGTACCTCTGGAATTCAACCCGTTTTTCAGTAAATGGGGCACTATCAACTCTTTCTCCATTGGCTGCTCCTTTTAAGGCAGGAAATGGTAAACAATGTTCTAGCATATAGTCAGTTCTGCTCTAAATGCCAATTTTGGAGCTCAGTCCCCATTTATTGACAAATATGTTCAATAATATGGAACATACAGGGCATTTTCCTATATGACTAGGGTCTTCTTTTATATATTGCAGAATCTGGTGGTGACATTGCTACTTGCTGTCTCTCTGTCAGAATACTAGGCCAATGTCCAGACTGTAGAACTCTGCTCTCTTATTAAGACTCAGTTCTTATCCATTGAATACCCTTTCTACCTAGGCCTTAAATAATATAACCAATACAAGGTCAGAGGGCTAGTATGCAGTAAATGGCCAAGCAGCATACAATGTTGCTTTTACCTACAATCAAAAATTGAAATTGCCATAAATCCAACCATGTTTGCCATTTTTAGCTATCAGCAAATAGCATGGGAGGAAAGTTCACCAGGCCATGTTCCTTGTATCACAAGAGTCTGCATTGAATCAACATTTCCCCTCCCATGTTACTCAAGAGTGAATCATATTTATTTTAATGGGGCTCAGACAGGAGGCAGTTGTGTTTGGCTGTCTGGATTGGTCTTGAGGATTTAGGGCATGTCTGCACTATAGTTTATCTTTCCTCAAGAAAATACATGGTTGGTTTTCATTGCAGATGTGTCTGCACATCTACTGCTTCTCAAAAGTGAAAATTTCTTGATGTTGGCAGTGGATTTACTGAACTCTCCTTTAGGCTGGCTTGTTTGCTATTATTTTAAACAGGATTTATCTACTTAAGGGATAATTCATATTTATTTGTGAAGGCATGCCACATAGAAAACCTGATAGATACATACACAAAAAGAACATCCATATTTTAAAACTGGCCATCCATGACACACTGATTAAACAAAATGTAAATAAATGCAATTTTGGAAGATTTTATTGCCTGGCCATCTAGATTGTCAGGAAATAAGAAAATTATTCTTTAAAAAGTCACAGAAACAAATCACGGATAGAACTGAAGTTTAGGGGAGGACAGATGTAAAATGCAAGCATTTTCCCCTCCAACACACAGAGTGTTGTTAAGAATATGAGCCCTATTTTTTACCTCTCCATATAATTCAAACATGTCTGTGTTATGTGTGTATATTGAATGGAGAAATCTGTGAGACCATCTTTAAAAAATAATAAGAACCCTGTTCTGATTAATAAGTTCTGATTTTCTGATTTTCTGATGCAGACAAAGCAAACCAGATGATGAAAGCTACTTTAAATGCTTACCCAGTTTGTGGCATTCCTGATAAGATCATTCAACTCATTTGCTACAGAAATTGTTGGTTTTACTCACCAAACCACACATTTTTTGTTTATTTTTAAATTATCTATATTGATTTCTTTAAAAAAAAGTCAAACTGGGGTTAGGAAAATAAAAACTCACCTAAATTCCAATTGGCTGCAGACAAAAACCAGCAATTTTTAAAAAAAAGAGAAAACAAGACTTGATAAACTAAGAATTGCCACAATTGATAGTATTTAACCACTCGAACAAAAGTAGATCCCCTTAAAAATATGCATTAAGTATAATAATTAATACTATAAAAGGCCTTCATCTACTTGTTTGAGATAAATCATAATTATCTCAGTAAGACATGTTTCGAAAGGAAATAATTAGCTCATTTAATACTCTAGAGTTAAATATACTATAAGCTTAAAGAGACCGCCTTGGAAACCAAAATTTCCACTGAGTGCCTAAGAATGTTAGCATAATATCCATACAGTGCATTACCAATTCAAGTATAATATTTATTAGGTGGCTACAGCAGAAAGGAGGATAAAACTGGATGTTGATTTGCATCAAATGTCCCTATATTTGACTGTATATACCTGTGTAAATTTGGTGGGAAGGTAACAGTGCACCTTCGGTGTTTAGTCATGCCAGCCACATGACCACAGAAATGTCTTCGGACAGCACTGGCTTTTCGGCTTTGAAACGGAGATGAGCACCGCCCCCTAGAGTCGGGAACCGACTAGCACCTATCGAGGGGAACTTTTACCTTTACCTTTACATGTGTAAGACCGAATAGTAGCTTTCTGCTATACTGGATTAGAATGTTGCCCACTTCTTCTTGAATTAGGAGAAAAATCTTATTGACAAGAACTTTGCTGCTGGTTCCTATCCTGTCCAATTTACCTTGTAAATGTGAAGTTTATACAGCATAGAAGGGCAAAGATGATCAAGGAGTGAACTCAGTTGATATATTTGTGGGCTAGCTCCTTCATAATCATACATCCTCCTATATTCCACTAGCCGGGCGGCTGAGATATTTTGATTTGAACACAGGAATTCCAGAAGAATGATAGGCCTAACATTTACTTGGGCAACTTAAAAGTTAAGCCTTCCAAATGAAGCACATACCTGATTCCTCCAAATCAATTCTGCCAAATTATTTCAGTATTTTACAGTTTGGGGCTGTTGTGTTATTTCATGTTGTATTGTTTTTAACCCAGCAGGTTACATATCACTGTGTCTAATGTTTTAGGAAGACAACAGAAGAATGGTGGGAGATTATACTGACTGGGAACCAGAGGGGAAGAAATGTGCTTATATCAGCTGGAACCAGCCAATAAGCATCTCCCTGATCTCATCTGCTGCAGGTCACCTGACTTCACCTTCTCTGTAGTAGGGGTGGGGTTTTTTTTGCACTGGTATCAGAAGAACAAATCCGCCTCCCGGTTGGAACAATTAGCCAGTGATATCACTGTTGTCCTGGGAGCATTCAGTTGGGGTCTCCTTTCATGTCTCCGGCAGGAGCTAGAGCAAAGGACAGGAGCTCACCCCATCCCATGGCAACTCTCGGGTCTTGAACATGGGTTTCTTTTCCTAGACTCCAATCCAATATTCCAACCATTCAAGCCTGTCTATAATAGGTGACAAATTGTAATAGATTTTATATACCTTGCTACGGTACTGTTATTGGATACACTTAACTTAAGGGGGAACACATTATAGCTAAATAATTCAGTAATATTTATTTGGTCAATAATAAGAAAAATTTAAAACAGAAGTTTAAGTTTAAATTTAAGTTTAAACTTAAACTTTACATAAAAACAGAGTGTAGTGGGTAATACACAAGTGGTTAACAAAACAATAACAAAAATAACAGTATAAATCTCATAGTAATATAGCATTTGCTCCTCTATTACTACATTATTACATTTGTTACCCAGGTAATGTAAATCTAAACTATTAGGTACAAAAAAAAGCTATGTATCTCCTAACAAATTAATAGTTAAGATACATCAAACAAGAAGCAATATTAAAAGCAAGATTAATTAGATCTTTAATCAATTTTGTTACATCTTTAACCAATTGCTTTCATTGCAACAATACAAAATGTAGCTACTTCACATATAATGTATTTTTTTTAGATCCTAAAGGAGGAAGTTCATATAAAATATATCTGGATTCCTGGGATTACTATTTATTTATTTAGCGTGTGGCATATTTTAAATGGACCAGCAATATACGGTATATTAACATTTCAGCTAGATTAGTAGAACTCAAGAAAATATATATGTCAAAAAGATCCATATTCAAATATCAATGTCTAGGCCAGTGATTGCTAACCTTCTTGGCACCGAGTGCCCAAAGTGTGTGTGTGCACACGAGAAAACCCTCAAAATGCAATGCGTGGATGTCCCTAGTACATGTACCTTGCTCCTGGCGTGTGCACCCCCCGTGAATGCATCCCCCATGCATTTGTGCACATCCTCTGCATGCGCCCCCCCCACATGCATGGCAGAGACATGAAGACCAGCTGGCTGGTGGGAGGCATGTGTGCATGAGTGGCGGACATTAGCTCATTTATTTGGTGTTTTTTTGGTACCAATGAAATGAGAGTACCAGGTGGTGAGGGATGTATCCTCCTTTTAGGTTAGATAGAGATATTTTGAACTATTCAAAATATTGCTTCCTAATCAGGGTTGGCTTATATCTTTCTCTGAGTATTCATAGTTTCCATTAGCCAAAATCACTCACAATTAAATCAGGAATACAATGCAGTGCATCTAAAGTCCCATTTTGCTTTGTTGTTACTTTGAGATTGCTTTCAATTCCCAGAAGAACAATTATGAGACATCATAAAACTTGTGTCTTTTGGTCACAGATAGAAGTCTGAGTTGTTAAGTCTTTTGCCTAAATAACAGCTATAAATAAACCCCAAGGTGGTCAACATACATGTGCAGGAGATTGCATCAGCTGAATGATACCACCATTCTTGGGACTTGGGACAAGATTTTTGAACTTTAGTCTGTGGACATTTCCATACAAATTGAGTTTATAAGCAGATATTCATGAAACTATCTAAAGTCACCTCCCTACTTTTATACCTCGTCCAATCCCATTGTCAGAATATTTTGTTTTAAAAGATAACACCTCAAAACAAATGACCTTCTGAAAGATAATTGTATAGATTTTTCAAGACTTTTTCTCCTTTCAGACAAATCTAAAAGAGCGTGGCATACAATTTTCCTTTTCTTCCAGTTTATTTGCCATAATGTTTGTCCTTATTTTGTGGGAAGAATGGGTGTGGATATGTGAAGAAAGGAAACATTCTGTTCAATCTAAAAAGCAGATCTGCCTGTGGGAAATGATGGGCACTGTGCGTTCTTCTAATATGAAGTTATTTTTTTAATTAGATGCTGGAAAAATTAATTAGATGCTAGAAAGGGAGAGGGAGGAGGTGAAACAACAGAGGTTGCCCTAACAAACTGCAGGCTATTTGTGTATGCCAAATAAAGAGCCTCAAGAATCAAATAGTTTATCTTCTGATAATCTCCTGATAATCATCTTCTACTAGTGTGTGATCCTTCTCCCAATTCAAATGCTCAGTGTTTCTCTTCTCCAGGTTATGTCTGCCACAACTCTTCTAAAAGCCACAGATACCTTGCAGCCAAACCACTGGACATGTGAGCAAACAGTTCATCTGCCACAGAGCCTCTCTTTGGTGGAAGTGTGGCCAATTAGTCACACGTTTGGTGTTCTAATTAGGCAGCGACTGGCCCTTTCAGAAAATGTGCTGTTGATTTAGGTACTTCCTCAAACAATGCTAAATTGTGTTATGTGAAATTCAATTAGACCTCCCCCCCTCCCCTCAAAGGTTTCCACATCTGTTATTCTTTAAACATAAAGTGATGAGGAGAAAAGGAGAAGTGAAAAGCCAGAGTCTCCATTGGTGAAATATGTTAGACCTCTGGGACCAGCCCTTTTGCCAGCTTTTGACCCTGAACAGTGATACACAGGAAGGAACAAAGTTGGAGAGCTATCATGGCGAAACCTTTGAAAATAAATCATTATTATACCAAGAAATAGTACAACTGTATGAGAATGTAATCTCTGCTGATTGTTGTAAGCCTGGGTTTGTTTGAAAACGATGGCATGAGAAAAGGAGTTTGAAAAAACAAGAGGCTTTCAAAGCCTCTAAAGTGAATGAAATTAAGTAAATGAAAAAAATGAATGGGATTTAAAAAAATATTTTTAAAGTGAATGATAAAACATGGATGTGATACAACACATATATCAATAAATGCTGCCGTGCAGATTTTTTTTTAAAATAGCAGTAAAGCAACAACGCATGGTGTAGCTTTATTTTGATGCTAAAACACCCTATTGTATTTTAAAAAAAATTCTTGACAAAATTGTATCATTTTGTCCCAGACATTGTTGCCATTCATCTTAATAAACAAATGTATCAATCCGTTATATTTTCTTAAAGTACAAATGATGCTTTTGTCTAACAAACACCTAAATGTATTTAAAATAACTTCTGAGGATTATCCACAATATTTAGGGAACTTTTTTCTATTGCACATGACTGCCAGTCTTCTTCCCAGGTCCCAGACAAAACACACAGAAGGCGACTTAAACGTTCCCAGACACAAGTCTGAGTGTTGTCAAGACACATATCACTTAAAGCAAAACAGTTGCTCTTACATTGTGACTCTAGTGAAACCTACTGCTGTCTAAAGGTGATGTTGTACATGCATTCAATCCTTGTTACTGTTATCACCTTTTCACAAACCAACATTTCAGACCTTATCTCCTTAGGCTGGCAGGCCATGCTTCAGGTTTGTCAGAGACCGGCATAGACTGTGTGCGGGTTTTCTTTTTGATGATGTATCTTGATAAGATTTGTAGAAGGTGAGAGATGGAGTTGTCAGCACCATTTTATGGCACCTCTGCACATGTCAGAAAATGAAAATATTTTCAGAAGTGATAGCATTATTTTGACTGGCGACAGGGACATTTAGAACAATAAATCTGCAAGGGCAGCTCGATTTAAACTTAAGTAAAAGGCTTGTCAGGGTGCAGAGTGTGTAGGAGGCGTATAGATTTTGACTGTGAGTGCATCGTTTGGGAAAGGCCTGAGACTTGTCAAGGGAAATATTTAAATACAACAGTTGCATTAAAAGTAAAGTTGTGCTCCTAAGCATCTCGAGTTCCCCTGACCGGGGAAGAGAGGCGGGGTATAAATCCAATAAAACAAATAAATAAATCTCAAGCATTTTGAAATTGTAATAGTATTTGTCCGAAGCCCTGGGGATGGTATTAGAAGATAATTAAATGCTCAGAACAACTGAAAAAAAAAAGTATGCAGCTTCATTCAGTTCAGAGAGAATGCTTAATATATTCAAATATGTTAGATATAGTGCATAATTAGGACATCAGCTTTTCTAGAGATAAGAGAGCAGAAAAAATTGTAATTCAGTAAAGGTGGTACATTTGATAATTAAAGGGCAACCATGTTTGAGTTTATGTTGGAACAAATGGGGGGGGGTTTCCGATTTTAACAGCCCTGTAAATAAGCAGCCTGCAAATATTGTTGAAGCCCTGATCCAGGAGTAGCAACAAGTATTTTGGCCTTCTGAAGCCACATGTGGAAAAGGGGTTTTCCTTTCTCTGCTAACACACTTGGTTTCTACGTTGGATAAAAGTCTCTAATGTTTTCCAGCTGCTGCCGTGCAATGCTTTATCCTCTATGGCTACCAAAAGAATTAATCAATTCGAGCCGTATGAGAACAGATTCTATTGCTAATTTAATGTTTTTGATAGGTTGAGTTCTTATTATTACTATTGAATTATTGTTGCTATTGTATTATATTCTTTATTTATAAGCAGATGCTGTGTTCATTGAATATTCGAAAGAGTTTACAGAGTAAAACAAACAAGAAACTGAATAAATTTTTTTTACTGAATCAGTTTTTAAAAGTAATAGGTTTATAATCTAATTTTCTATGTAGTGTTTTGATTACAGTGACATGTCTATTGTGCTATTATTCTTATAGCATTATAAAGCTGTAGTCATATTATTAAAAGAAGTGCAAATAATGGTTGTATATGTCCTCCCACAAAATCCAGGACAAATTTTTCATGGGAAAATACAGTTTGTATTGGCAACCCAATGAAACTTGTTTTTCTTATACCTGAAGCTGGTTCAATAATAGAGCTTCACAAAGTTACTTGTTTATAACATTTCAGAAAATAAAAACAACATTAATCACACTATATTTCACATGTGATCAAGACAATACTCCCTTTCTTCAAACGTAGGTATTGCATTTGATTCAGGAATGTACATAATTTAGGCTAGGCTGGGGGGAAAAGCAAAAAAAAAAAATGAATGAAAGGATAATAACATGATTGGTTACTGAAGCTTGCAGCAGCCTGACGACTCTGCTGAGAATGTAATCAGGCAGAACCGCAATCTTGTACTACTACGGTGTAACGATCGGATATAACACCCGCACTCACAGCCAACCTCATTTGAGGATTATTGCCTCCCACTAGTGTCGACTGAATGACCCGCTTAGCTATAGAAAGTACCCAATCCTTAAACTTTTCATTCAGAATCAAAAACCTATCAATCTGCATTTCCAACAAACATATCTACAGTTCCTAATACAGGCTACTTAAGGACTTAAGCGTGGGAGGAACTGCATTTCTCTGAACTAGCCTTTAATGGGAAAAAGGGCAGCCTCAAAAGATTCTGGTTTTCATCTCATGTGCAATAAAAATGTCCTTATTCAAAGTTAAAATATTTGTGATTTCCCTGCTTATTTTTAATGACCGATGTGGGTTATATTCCAGATTACACGCAGTCTTTTGATTCAGTTATTCCTTTCAATTCTGGATAATTCAAGCAGCTAGGAAACTTTGGCTTTAATTCTGCCATACAGATTTCTTCATTAAATTTGTTTACATGTTGAAGATCAATAAAATGAGATGACACAATTTTTTCTTCCTCTTTCTGTGTTGTGCGGTTTTCTCTCTGTGTGTGCATATATACATGCCATACAAACTTGTGTGTATGACATGCTTTGCAGAATACTTTTCAAGGAATTAAATATTGTTTTAAGTGAACAAATAAAAGTAGCCAAATTTCATATGACAATATAGAATGTTTCAAGATTTAGTTTTCTTACTATACTGTATAGATAAATCCTGCATCTTCTTTTCTCTCCTTCTCTCTCTCTCTCTCTCTCCCCCTCTCTCCCTCCCTCCCTCCTTCCCCACTCTCTCTCACACACATACACACATACAAGCAGAATCTAAGACATCAGTACGTTCTGTATGTGGGTGCCACAGGTATTCTGCCCTCCATGTATAATCTACTGCTAATCCCAATACTCTATGTAGGCAACAATTCGATAGGTCTCTCTTGTTTCAGGATTTCACTGTTCTCTGTCAGAACTGCTTAGATACACATAGAATTCCCCTTGGTAGGAATTCTGTCTCCATCTCAGAGTGGCTGACAAAATGAACTAAAGCAAATGAGCTAATGCTCAGCAGGCTATGCCAGATAAATTCAGGGTTGTAGAGAGACAACGGTGCTGAAGAGGTGAATCCCTCATGAAGCACACAGTTGATGCTGATAACAGACTTAGATATATAGTTACTATATGTAGACCAACTGACAGCTCCTCCGATGTCTTGCTAAGAAGTAAAACAGTCTGGTATCATGCTATTAAGTTCACTGGGCTCCAACAAGAGTTTTATCCTAATTAAGTCTGGCTTTGGGAAAGGTTTTCTTTTCCCCACTGGCTCTGAAGTTTGTTTTGAACCACAGATTCTAATTTGGCTCCCTGCCGTATAAGGATTAGAAGTTTTTCCCGGCATTTACTTTGACAGGCAGATTAAATATTATTTGAAAATATATTCTATCAGGATTTCAGCAGTAAATGGATTGCAGGCTATTACAAGGATTAGATGAGCAATAGAGCCGAAGAAGCCAAATATAAGGATGAATTTCCCTTGATGATGGGATGTTAGTCACACCAGTAGTTAACAGGACTTGAATCCCTTGTGCACGCATGCACGTGCACACACACACACACACACTCATATAATATTTATATTTATATATTATATAAACATTATGGTCATCCAGGTCCAAGCAACATGAATTTGGATGAGAAATGAAGAAAAGGTAAAGTCCAATTGATAAACTTGTAGCACATGATGCAAGCAAAAATTACTCAGGCAATTTATGCAGCATCTGATTTATTTATTTATTATTTATTTATTTATTATACTTTTATGCTGTCCAACTCCCAAAAGACTTGGGCGGCTTACAACATAGATAGCAATAGCACTCAGATTTTTATATACTGCTTATCAGAGTTTATATACTGCTTATCAGAGTTTAACAACACTCCTCAAGCGGTTACAGAGTCAGCATATTGCCCCCAAACAATTCTACTGACCTTTAGAAGGATGGAAGGTGAGTCAACCTTGAGCCTGGTGAGATTCTATCTGACAACCTGCTGAACAAGTCAGCAGAGACAGTCTGCAGTGCAGCATTTAACCACTGCGCCATTGAAGGTTTTTATTGAATTCAGATCTATTATCCCTAAACAATGATTTAATTAAGCTATCTGTTACACTATTCAAACTGATTATTACATTTCCCCCTCTATAAATATGCAACTTTTTGCACTGTGTGGCTAAAGGAAGAACCAGTGTCATTTTGCATCTTAGAGCAAATATTATTTATTATTTGCATTTCGCCTTGAGAGAGGAAGGTGTTCTGGTTTTCCTTAAGGAGGCTTTGGTTTTCCTTCTTTTCAAGAAACCAACACTGGATCATACTGAACAATTATAATTCAGACAGGATTCAGACCTGATCATGGGCTGTAAATGGCATTGCTCTCACTTTTAGATGATTTTCATTGTATATATGTATCTGTGTATTTAAGCTTCTGTAAGATCTGTAGCTTCTGAAGGTCCATGATAATTAGAGATCCTAGGGGAATTACCATAATTGTGATTTCTCAGCTTGCAATATTTTCTTACATGAAGTTAAGGGACTTTGATGAATCTGATACCAAATTTATCTGGACTTTATTAGAATAAAATTCATTTTCGTATTCTGGTAAACAAAAGGAATAATGTGGAATTAAGTTAAATATATAGTATACTTTTTTCCTTCAGTTTTTTTAGTTTGATATAGAAAAATAAAATAGAGGCCCTTTTTGGAAATTCTTAAATGTAACTAAATTGTTGAGATTGAATATTGACCTATGCTTCTAAATAATAAAAATATGTCCTTATTTTAACTTCTGAAATAGTTAACATGTATTGTAATTTAATAGAAGTGCACTCCCCCACC
>JANHGC010001849.1:128551-142029 GCA_027560395.1 Boaedon fuliginosus
AACTTTATTAAATAATAGAATATTTTAAAAAATTAAAACATCAGTAGGGTAACACTTTTATTGGGGCCACGCAAACATAAACAGTCAACAATAATCTTAAAATCTTTCTTCAAGGCATTATGATCAAGATGGGAAATAAAGGTGTTGGGACTTTAGGGCTAATACTGAAATCTAAGCTAAAATGTACTTTCATAAACAATTTCAGTATTCAATCAGAAATCAATTCATAATACGGGATTGTTATTTACTCTCACAAAACCATCTTTTGATTTGATTAGTGCAGTCTGGCTTCTCCATTTGAAAAATAAGATAACAGAGCTGAAGAAAATTCAGACAATAGAAATAATTAGGCAGTTTAAAGATCTATTTTGAGAAAAGACAACAATATCTGCTATGGAATTATCTAATTTAGACAACAAAAGTGTTGGATGTTTCTAGCATCATCTTGCCAGCCCTTCCCCCCTATTTTCTCAGCCTCTTCCCTCTAGCCCCTTCCTGTCTACTGAGTCTCTGGTCAATGTGAATGACAAAAGTTTAGATGCAAGTTTAGATGCAAATAACAACCACTTACCCAGACCAAACCATCTAGAAATCATCCTTGAGTTTTTAGGATTCTAGATTGGGGTGAGGGGGGAGCAATAATAGGGAACATGGTTTAAGGGTATAAAATCATAAATGAAACAGAAAACAGAGAGGGTGGTTTTTTTTTACATCTCTCAAAACATTAAAGCTTTGGATCATCTAATGAAATTGACTGGAAATGAATTTAGAAAATACATTTCATTCTCCCTTCCCCTCTCTCTTTCCCTCCATCCCTCTTTGGATCAGAACATTCAAAAAGGGTTTCTGCATATTTGCAATGCAGCGCTGTTTAGTTGACACAGTTTGCCTGGTTCAACTAATGCTTTTCAACCAATGAATACTATTTTCCATACTTTCAAATACATGTATGTATTTTAGTTTTCCAGTATTTTGCCAGAGCAGACTGAGCAGTTAAGAATGAAAATTGAAGTCTTTTCTTAACATTGTGCCATTTTAGGAAAAAGAGGTAAAAGAGGTCCCACTAAAGCTTGTGTAATTTGAGTTGAATTTATCTTAATGAGGAGCTCATAGGGGTAATGTATTTCCTGTTCAGGAGAAGATATGACATGATCCATCTCCATGGAGTCCTTGGCATCCCCTGGAAGCCTCCACCAGCATTTGCAGTAGCCAGGAGAAACTTATCCACATGTCTTGCAGATGTGCAAAAGCCCCCTTCCAGTGTTTAAAGCAGTCTTAGAAGCATCAGAAACAACTTCAGCACAAGTGAAGCCTTGTGAAATGTGGAACAACCTGGTCATTTTGTACTAGAGGGCCAGGATGCTTTATGGATGTACTTTGTACATGTCTTCACTGAAATACAACAAGCCTTCACAGAACTGCAAAGTCCAAGTAATATTCACATTTTCTCAAAATCTTCCAACATTAACAGCTAATTATAGCCCCTCTGTTAAAGCAAATGCAAGATATTATCTCATAGAAAATTGGGGATCATTTGCTAAAATGGTTTTAATAGTTTATATCGTATCAAGTTCTAAGGGGGCTCATTGAATTCATCTTCCAATCCCTTTTACCATGTTTTTAAGGATTTTAAGAGCACCATTTTGCTTGGTTAAACATTCTATATAATATAGAAGAGATTCACTTGATTTAAATAATACGTATATGCATCACATTTCAAGTACTATGAATACTCTACATAGGCAAAAATCTCAAAAGCCTATGAAGAAACGACCATCTCATTTAAAACCAGTCTTGGATTTGTATCCAAGTCTTCTGAAAGTCAAATTCAACAGATATGTTGGATTTCCTGACAACAGTTAAGTCTCTAATCCTATAAGGTCCATGCATTTCCCATTCTTTGCTCATCAGATTTATCCATGAATTTTAAAGAGATGAAAGACTCAGAGAAGAGGGAAAGAGTAGTCAAAACATACTTCCATGTGTTTAATGATTAAGGTATATTTTAAATACAAATTTTAGTAGTAGATGATAATGTCTTAATATGATATTGCCCTAACAAAGTGACAATTTGGCACTAACTCAGTTTGTACTGTTTGAGTGCTGAATATTATACCTGAATTATTTTATTGAAAAACATCAAAATAACACAGTATTTCAGATTTGTTACCTATCTGTTCATCTCATTGTTTAATCATGTATAAATGAAAAAGATCATTCTTTGCCATGTATGAACCTAGTCACAAGGAAGGAGGACTTATGAAATCCCCTGCAGTGAACAATGTCCTGCTTTTTAAAGATGTTCTCCCTTTCCTCCTTTATCCTTTTGTCCCTTTCAAATTCTAGTGATCTGTGAAGTCTTCAGCTCAAAACATCATTATAAACTACCCATTAAATGCAACTTCTTGAGAGCAAAATCCTAAAGCAGGGATGTCAAACTCATGGCCCACAGGCCGGATGCGTCACATGCTGGCCCCGCCCCCGCCTGGTTTAGCAAAGGTGAAAAAAGTCCCGATATGTCATGTGATGATGCCGTGACGACGCGAGTTTGACACCACTGCCCTAAGGGCTTCAGGACAAGATAGTAATGTTTGGTAAGCCAAATTATATTTCGAGGGATAGTTTTCACTAGCTATCTGAAGGAAAAGCTTAAGAAAGCCTCAATCTTGATGGGTAAACCAGTTGTGGGATTCAATTTTTTTTATTACTGGTTCTGTGGGCATGGCTTGGTGGGCATGGCTTAGTGGCCATGGTCACGTGGCTATATAGTCATGTGACTGAGTGACCGTTGCACCCCACCCCCGTGGCCCTTTTTTGCCTAGAAAGCCACCCTGAATCCTCCTGGAAGCCAAATTGGGGTGTGGGAGGGATGCCGCCACATCCCCATGCCCTATTTTGGCCTAGAAAACCTCCCTCAAGCATCCTGGCAGCCAAATAGGGGTGCATGGAGACTCCTGGAAGGGGCGGAGTGGGGAGGGGAGGTGCCAATCAGAGGTGGTATTTTCCGGTTCTCCAAACCAATCGCTACCGGTTTTCCCAAACCTGTCAGAACTGGCTGAATACCACCTCTGGGGTAAACCCATTGTCACCATTACCTATCCAGTTGCTGGGGATTATGTAAACTGTAAGACTAAAACTTTGGGAGTTATTTATTAACTCAGTCGAAGTGGAATTTTTAAATTTCCATACTGTATGTAACCACATTAAAATTGTTGTGCTTTTCATACAGCTGTATTTCCAGTAATGGACCACCTGTGCTCCCCCCACTTTTTTTCATGGTAGTAATACTTTTTAATGTTTTGTGCTGTAAAAATGCCAACTAGGCAACCTGTTAATCGCTCTGGAGAAGAAGAGGCAAAATGGAATGGAAAGAACAATTTCAACACATCTCAGTGAAAGGGTTGATTTTGTTTTCATTAAAGAACAGAAAATGACATGCTTGTTTTTCCAGTGTCTTTTACTGACTTGTTAATTGCTAAGAGAGTCTCATAGGTGTCATCAGTTAATAGAACTCTTGGCCTTCCACCCTTTGAATGATAGGCAGGTGACTAACACCCGGGTTTTCTCTCTCTCTGCCCATTATTTTCCCTGCCAAAAATATTTCCTTTTTCTCAACACACCAGAAGAAAGAACAGAAATGCTAAAGACAGAGTGTTGTGCTTATGTGAACTTCTTGTTATATACTGAAAGCATTACCGCCCTATTTGTTCAAAAAGCAGAATAATTTTCCTTCAATCAGGAAAACACCTTTTCCTATAGCAGGGGTATCAAACACACGTCATCACGGCGGTGTCATGTGACATATCACAACTTCTCCCCCTTCGCTAAACCAGGCATGGGCATGGCCAGCGCATGGCGCATCCGATTCACAAGCCATGAGTTTGACAGCCCTGTCCTCTAGCATGGACTTTCACATCATTAAAAACACAAGAGAGTCATGTACTATTCTATTATTAAAAACATCTGTTAATACTCCCAAAAGGATAGGATATTGCTCTGTGAATTTCCTGGTCCCTGCAAGCAGATGGATGGGGACAGTCATTCTCTGCATTAAAGCAGCGGCCAGAAATCTTTTAGTGGTGGAAGAGCACTTTACATTTGGGAGCAACAAGAACCTTAATGGTGGGGTCACATTACACTCATGTCAGAAGCCACAAGGCACTTCCAGGTTGAAAGGATTATCACCATTGAAAGGCCGTTACCATTACCTGGGGAATGCCCAGTTGGGGGCTCCTGTCTTATCCCCAAAAGGAGCTGGGGTAAAGGATGGAGCTCACCCTGTCCCATGACAGGACTTGGGTCTTGAATGTGAGCTTGCCAACCCAACGTCCTGACAATGCAAGCCACCATGCTTCTTAGTGGTGGGGTAAAAATGCAAAATGGAGAGAGTTGCATCATGGCATGGGAGGGATTTCCCCTTTGACTTTGATTTTGGGGGGAAAAAACCAAGTTTCTCCTTTCCTTTTTGTTAATGATGCAAAATCTCACTAGGGAACTTAGAATACAACTATTGCATATTTTCTTCCTCAAAATAGAGGAACATTTGACTGGCACCGTTAGAAAAGAATCCAGAGAGTAGAAATTGTAGATTGCAGTCTACAAACATATTTTGTTGCCCCTATTAGCAAATAGCTTATGTTTATGGAAAGATGGTCTATCTTTGCTACATGAAAGATACACAATACAACAAAAACATAATCTAAACTTTGAAAGCTCCAAACCAATTAATCTAAGGATTATCCATATAACTGCACACAGGATAGTTTGCTATGGATGGATCCTATGCTACCAATCAATGTGTTATAGTTTCTCTGTTTTTCTCTCCTCTTCTGTATTTAGGAACTGAATGCTGCAAATAAAAAGCACTAGTCATGCAATTTGATGAGTATTACTGGTTGTTTGTACAATAAAAGCCTTCAATTTATTCAGTTTACCCAGAAATACATTTCCTGAAGTCAGAGAAAATGTGCACAAATGCTGTCATAGAAGTAGACTTTCATCTTTGAAAATAGTTTTTGCTACTTTCCCTATAGCATTGTACAGTAATCTATAATTCCGCTCCATCGATTTGTCACTCAATAGAGTCTGTCACACAAAAATGTGTGCCTAATGTACTGCAGCAATGACCTAGGGCAACTGTAGGGGGATATGTTGCCTCCTACCTATATAAGGGGCTAGTGTGCCCCATGTGTACACTTCTGTTCCAGATGTGGTTTCGCCTGAGACATACAATATCAATCTCTAATAAACTATTTTGATCATTACCTCTTGCATGGTATGTAGCTGCCTAAAGATCCCCTCCAACCTCTGACAGAGTCACACTAAACATAGCCATTATATTTTCCCCAATTGCCTTTAAAGCATGGGGCAGGCATGATATCTAATGAATGCATCCCATAATCCCCTGGTACTGTGTATTTTATTTACTGCCAGGGTCAAAGGTAAAATCATAAACCTCTCAGAAGGCCTTGGGTGTTGCAAAAATAATGAGTGAGAGATTACTGATGACCTCTTACTCACATTAAACACAGATCTGTCATCTCATCAAATGTTGACTTGAAAATACAATTCACGACAATGATACAAATCAAATGTAACTCCCTCACACTCTTGTCTCCACTTGAGAGCCACTGAAAACTTGGGACAGAACATCAACTCAGTGAAAACAACTTGATTTCTTTGATGTAGGAGATGGGGAATTCATGAGAGCCAGAGACTGTTCTACCCAACAACTTTTGTGACAAATTCATGCATAAGCCTTTGTTGAATCTCTGGGAGGCAGACAGTGGCTTATCTTAGCATTTGGGAAACATATTCCCATTTGGGGGATGGTGCTGTGTAATGCAGCATTTCTGTACCTGCCTGCTTTAAAATCAATCATGCCATGATCCCTCAGTCTGAAGCACAGTCTTCGTGGCTTTATCTTATTTATTCATTGTATTGATATAGCTGCCTGTCTGACAAAAATGTGACTCTAGGCAGTTTTACATGTATCTGAAGCTTTTCTCATCCCAGTGCTTAAGTGGGAAAATGTTTTTTGGGGTTATGCTAAAAACAGTATGTCTGTATGTGTGCGTGTGTGTGCGTGTGTGTGTGTCTGGGTAGTGCCTTTTAGTCATTGCTGAGATGTATATGAGAGACACAGAGAAGGAGAATAAAAACTTCCAAACTCTCCTTCCAAAGGATAAAAGCAGAAAACGTTTCAAAGACAAACTAAAAAGTTTAAATACAAATTAAAAATTGAGCTTGCTAGGTGTTATCGCTGGAATTTTTTCTTCTTCAAACCGGTATCTGTTTCAAGCTGCAAAGACAGTTGAACATCTTGGAATGATCCCACACAGCTTATTGGAAATCACTGGTTCTATGTCCTTGAAACATATTTCAGATACCAGCCTGTGTAAAAGCAGTTGGAGATGCGGAGTCCTGTCCTGAAGATAATGGTTTACATTAGATTGATTGCACGCAGACCAAGAAATGTATCCTATGCACCGGCTATGTTTCCCACTGAGAGATAAAGCCCCCATTTGCTGCAGTTTATACTGGGGGAGTTTTGACACTGAGGATACAAATCTGTGTGTTCTTGTAAATCACAGATATACTAACTGCCAAAGGGCAGTCCTCTTATCTGTGGGGGTGAGGGGTGAGTGGTTTTTAACTCAAAACTGCATTTTGCCACATAGGTTACCTAAGATCAAGGGCATAATAAGAACAAACTTTAAAGACGAGTGTCTTGGTTTCCAAAACTCTTGTTGTGACATAGGAACATCCTTCTCGGAATCATGGAAACTTTTCCTGGGAGATGCTTTTTGAGACTGCTGGAAATTTTCAGAGGCATGCTCAAGAAAACCCTCCTGAATGTCAGAGAAATTATTTGAACAACAATACAATTCAGTTTAATAACAATTGTGGATTTTTGTTTAAGCCATAGGAAGAGTAGAAGAAACCTGTCTCGTTTTCTACAAGAGTGAATTTATATGAGGCTCTAAAATTGACTTGAGCTTTGTAATGTCTGATAATGTCCGTCATTTTGCAGTAAATTTTGGGTACATAATTTAATTGTCTGAAAATAGACAGTTATTTAGGAAAATTGAATGCCAAGAAAGGCATATCCATTAGGGGTATCTGGAATAGCTGAATATTAAATAACTTTAAGAGGACAGGTACATTAAAATAAAGACATTAGGAAATTTTGCATTATTGACATCATCTTTTGGAAAGGGATCTGTGTTTCTCCAAGAGAGCTCAGTGCAAGGTACTGGGGTGGGGTGGGGGTGGTATATACATATGTCATGTTCTTATTGCAAGCTCAACAGAAAAACAAACAGCATTGCCAAAGTGGAGTTATGCAGGTGATTGAAAAATCCCCCTTTTGGATTAGAATAATCTGTTCCCTTGAGTTTGCAAAGTAGCTGGTCACTCCTAGGGAAATAAATATTTGAGTAACAAGACTTTAAGGAAATGGTAACTGGATGCAACAACCTATTTGCTTCCAGTTGTCAGCTCCTTAATTTAAATGCATATTTTTCTTGGACTGCACAGCTACCACTAAGTCCAGGGGATGATACCAACTTTAAGAAAGCAACAGGTGGCACAAATGCACCCATACTCCCTCCGTAGCATTCTTCTACTACAAAAATGGCTGTATATAGAAATGGCTGCATATAGAAATGGCTGCATATCCATAATTTAGAACAACCTGCACTCCCTTAGGAAGAATCTGATGGTTGTGAATGGTGTAGGATGTTCCCGAAATAATTTCTATGTGATTCTTTATCTCCAGAAGTTTCCTGTTAAAAATTAACGTACATTTTTCTTCTGCCTGGTTACAATTACATTCCAGAGCTTGCAATTTCTAGTAACAGCTTTAACCCAGATTTCTTGCTGTGCATGGAATTGACATGCACTCTTTCTAGCACACCAAGTTCTGGTAAGAGAAAAGGCAGGCCCTTACTTTTTTCATTATCTTTTTCTTCGAGTATCTTGAATGTATGGAACAGCCATTTCCTTTTGCAGATGTACAGGTCAGATGGATTTGCTGCAATAAAAACAATTTGCTGCAAAAAAACAAAAAAAAAACGAAGACAAAGAAACTTTTATTTGTACCAGTTCAAACTTGACTAGAGAACTAAGGTGTGATTCAGCAGTTATATTCTCAACTCAGATATAACTGAGGTTAACTAACTAAATGCTGAATGCTGTATGCATCATGATACTTAGGATAGCAAGCCAGTAAATATTTTTGTGCCTCTTTTCCACAGACTTCCGGGCCCTAGCAGTGAGCTGGGAATACATCCAAATCACTGCAGCAAGTAAACCTAAATTGGTTCCTTTGTATGTCTCCATCTGTTGCCAGTATTGCATGAAATGAAAGTAAGCACTTAAATCCATAATCTTTCACAAAGGGATTGTCAGACAAAAACATCCATTGTGCTGCTTTTAGGCCCACTTCCCAAATTTATGTGAGCCAAATATGATGGAGGGGAAAAAAATCCATGGAGAGCACTAAATAATTTTGGGGATTTCATGCATTTCAGGTTTTTTTTTTGTCCAGCACTTCAAGTGAGAGAAGTTTATCGCGATTGAATCTCATACAAAAGACAGTCAGGCATTAATCAGCTGTTGCTCTGCCTACACCAGAGAATAGGGAAATTTCCATGGCAATAACAGCCCCACTTCAAAGAGTATGTAGATGTTACTCAACCTGTGTTGGTTACTGTATTTTGATGGTGGCCAAGGAGAATTATGGTATTCCTCTTAAGAATGATGCCTGGGGCATAACTTATCCCAGGATTTGGCTGCTTTCATACACCTCATGACACCATCTTCTGTGAGATCAGTTGGTTCATTCTGGGGCCTAAATATTTCTGGAGGGTTTAGGTTAATTATTAATCTTCAGGAGCAAGGGAAATCTAAAATAGCCACAAGGGCAGAATAAGTTTGCATCATAAATAAATGCCTAACCATTACTAAGGGGTGGTGGAATAATCTTGATCGGTATTCCTTTTTCTAATTTGCAGTGAAATGTTCCATGTAAACAACAGGAGGCCATATTCTATTCAAAATACTTTTTTTTCCTGAGGGGTTTTATGTGATGACATTCTTAAGGAAAAGGGAGACGTGTGCGTATTTCTTCCTCATGATTTACTCTGCTATCCTAGCTGGTAGGGTCCAGAAAAAAAATTGTAGCTCCTGAGCATTGAGTCTATTCCACATTCACATGCATAAATGCACATGCTAAGGGTCACCTTCTGATTCAAGGCTAATTCTCCAGCTAGGTAGAATGAAGCAGAAGCTTTGGGCAATAGATGATTGGTATTACAACATGGATCCAAAATAATACAGCATATTTATAGCTATGTTTGTGACCAGAAATTTTCTACCGGGGTGGGCGGGGGTTCAAAGTAACACTTGACATCTGTGTATGTCAGTGGGATGGCCTCAGTCAGCAAAATATTGCCGGGGGTGGGGGCAGTGAGGGGCCTGTCATGTAGGTTTATTTGCTTTTAATCGGGAGCCTATAGCCCATTATATGTCTTTAGCATCAGCTTCCTTTAGCCTCTGAAGTCCATCAAGTCTCCGCCACTAAAATCTGGCACCAAATGTCTGGAATTGGGTAGTGTAATTTTTTTTAAAAGAAAACATTTAAATAAATATATATTAAGAATCTGAGAGGCTTCAAGGCCTTTAAAAATCCGCCTAAAACCCCAAAATATAAAACGAGCCCAAAAAATATGCCATTCCTTCTCTAAGTCTTTCTGATTTCAGACATCAACCCACCATCCTCCTTATTTATTTTTTTTAAGTACACCCTGCAGTCACGAAATATCGTCTGCTCCTGGTGTATAATTTCTGCTTTTCCTTTCTGATTCAAAACCGCATCTCAGTGGCAGATTATAGTTAAAATAGCAGACTTTGTATACACATTAGTACTATACTGTACTATGAGGTAAAACTAGAAAACAAGGGCAGGGATTTGGGGGAAGAATTTTGAGGAGGAAGCTGTTCGCCCTGCTGTTCCTGACTATATTGAATCATGTTCTGCAATTCTTGTGTTAGCAGGCATTTTTTCACACCTGTCAGAGTGATCCGTGTAAAACAAATCAAATTAGATGATCATGCTGCTTACACGCAGCAGTCTTCCCCAACATGGTGTCCTCCAAAGGTCTTGGATTACAACCACCAAAATTCAAGACTTTTATACTGGGGCCCCATTCAGCAACAAAACTCTTCATGCATACTGCCCTTCATAACAAAATGTTCCCAGGATGGATTACAGCACAAATGTAGATGTTCGCTTGGATACAGTTATCAGCACTCTGAATGAAAAGCAGGCTTCTGTATAAGTAGCCTTACTTGAAAGGATTGCTATATCCTCGCTCAGGGAAATGTCCATTTCCAGGGCTGTGTACCGAAATGAAAAGTGAAAAATGCTGAACTATGGAGAAAGTAAATAGTGGCTTCAGTCCCCACTAGATGGCTGTTAGTTGTTTCTAAAGTAGACTTCATAGGCACATCTGTAACAGCTGGATCACAGAAATGAAACATATGCATAGCACCTACATAAGTATGTCCATGTAGGCTCCTGATTGGTATATGTGTTTGTTAGCCAACACAGACTGTTGTAATTTGAGGGGATTTATGTGTTTAAGTTAATTCATCACTTGCTTCAGTTAGTGTGCTAGTCTTTTTTCCTAAGACTCTCAGTGATTTACAACAGGCCAAGGTAAGCAGGACTAAAATATTCAAAAAACCATAAAGCACAAAACATTCCATCCAAACCAATATAATATCATTTAAGTGCGGCAGCATTTTACTCATCCCTAAGCACTTGTCCCAAAGACTAAGTTTTTGTATGTGTCTGAAAGCATAGTATTGTAAGGAAGGGATTATCTGACTTCACAGGGATAGGACTGCAAGGAGAGGGTACATCACCCAAAAGGCATTGTTTCAGTGGCAGGGCCCTCAGCAAGCTGTATCTCCTTGGCCTCATTGGATGGGTAGAATCATCCAGGCCCTGAGCCATGTAGGGTTTTAAAGGTGACACCAAGCACCTTGAATTTTACTCAACAGCTGCCCAATAACTGGGAGCCAATGCAGCTCCTAAAATAATTATATCACATGGCAAAGTCTCATTGTACTCATAACTACAAGCAAAACAATATTCCTTCCCTCCCATCCCATGGATAAAAGCCAGCTGAACTGTTAGTCAAATCTTTCTCCAACATGGAGAGTACAGTACTGTAACATATTTCCATCATCCTTGAAGACAGCTGGCCTTCTTGGGTATAAGCATTCTCTGCTAGAACCTTCATGATGCTTCCTCTCAATATCTGCTGTCTGAGGCAACTGCCTCATTTTGCCTAATGGTGTGATCATCTTTGATTGTGATAGTGGGTCCAGCAGCATAAGTATACCCAATTCAGAGACTATTATGGATCCAGATGTTTCTGGCTCAAAACTTTAGCTGGTGGCCTGGGACTAACCACTTTTTCTAAATTTCTTCATTCTAAGGAATACCTGACCTTTAGGTCACTTGAAAGATGCAACTGGTTACTTTATGCAGAGCCCTTGGAACACTTGGAAATGCTCTAAAGTATCTGATACTATTGAAATTGACCAATATTGCTACTGGAGATGATTTTCAACCATCTTTCAGTTATATGTGGTTATCATAAAAATGGATTTGTAGGAGATGTCAAGGCTGAGCCCGAGTGAGGGGTCAAATGCATCATATGGCATGAGACCCTGCTTTCCTGCAAGAAATTTAAGTGCAGTCCACCTTAAATGCCTCTTTTATCTCCTGCACATTTCCCTTCATGGTTAGTTGGCCAGATTCTTGTAGAAAGCTTAAGCTTGCAATAAATCTTTATACTCATTTGAACTGCCTGAATCTCCTAATTTCCCTGGTGCTTAGCATGTACAGTATGTATGTACTGTATGCGTTGTTGGACTTTCTGGAATGTGTAAAGGCGCTTCCAAATTATATTGGAAAAGTAGAAAACACGAAGGGTGTTTTGCCTGATGGCTGTGTACAAAAGCTAGGAAATTTTGGGTTCAAAAATGCACAATGATACTTTAAAAAAAAATTAATATTCAACTGAAGCAACTTTTTTGTTGAGCCTGATGGATAGACAATTAGAAAAGAGCTGTGGAAGATTGTTTTTGTACATGGTAATTGCAGTGAGATAATTATATGCACAAAAATGGAAAGAGTCTCAAATACCCACAATGGAGGGTGAGATGACAAAATTTGCAGAGATGGCAAAAATGACTTGCTTGATTAGGGAAAAGACAATAACTGCATTTGTCAGTGACTGGAAACACTTATGGACTTTTTGCTGAAAACTGAAAAAAATGAGCTTGTGATTTATGAGTTCGACAATTAGAAAGAATAGAATATGGGGAAAAAATGGAGCCATGGTGTAATCTTAGAAGATAAAATTTAAATGAATTTTAAATGTGATACAGAAGATTTTCTTTTTTTCTTAGGTTGATATACCCTTTATTTTCTCTTTAAATTTGTATTGTTTTTACTGTGTTAAACATCCCAATAAGAATTAATAATAATAATAAAGAATCAGGAAATCCTAAGATACTTCTTTGCCCATTAATCTCCTCCCCAAAATGAGGGAGGAAATATGAGCCATTGGCTTGCTTAAAATGATAATTTCTTGCAATTTTACCATGGTGCTGACTTTTAATTTGTGAGATGATGCTATCAGGCCCATTCCCCACCTTTCCCATTGGAACTCCAGTCCTGAATCAAGTTCAGAAAGCAAAAGAATTAAGATTTGAACTTCTGAGAAGTCCTCAAAAAAGTATTGATTCATCTTTAGATGGGAATGGACCCAAAGTTAGCGAAATATAATGGAATGGAGATGTTTTAAAAATCTATTGCAGGAGAGAGAGAAAAAGAGAAAGAGGGAGGAAGGGGAGGAACTGGGTTTTATTTTATTTCATTTCAGCCATGGAAAGGGCGCATTCAGTTATTTTTGTTGATAAAATGGTTAATAAAATCAAGGGCAGAGTGTAAACTGGCTTGTAGCCCACAGGCTTAGGAGCATGGCTGGGGTCTCAATCTTTTTAGAAAAACAAACCAGGCCAGGTCTGTTTCTGGGCAGCAAAGAAATTTAGGAAAACCTGGCACTGCATCTTTAAGTGATATTGGGCTGGTAGGAGGCATCTGAGATGTTTGCTCCAGGTCCAGAAAGCTTTACTTCTACCCTTGCTTGTGGCTGAAATTGTCATGTTTAAAATACATTGCTGCTCTACCCCCAGCTACACCTCTGGGTGGCAGCACTTGACAGTGCTGCACATGTGTAACACCTGTAGGGGGAGATGTGGTACACCCCATATATAAGGGGCATGCATGCTCCTCCCAATTCTCTTCTTTTAGTTCTTTACCTACACCTCACCTGTATAGTGTCTTCTGAGACTCCCTTCCCTATTCTTTATAATAAACCTTTTCTTGATAACCC
>JANHGC010001849.1:144810-169927 GCA_027560395.1 Boaedon fuliginosus
TACTATTTGAGCTCAGATAAATTTCAAAACATCACGCAAGCAATAATACAAGGAGAAAAACCTTTTATGGAAAACTTTTGCAGCTGAATATCTTTCTTTGACTTAGAATTTGTTCCTTTTTTCCTTCACATTTTTAAAGTAATACATCTATTTGTTAAATTAGTCTTTTTAAAAAAAAAAAACTCAAATTTAATGAACTGATATATTAGCAAAATAATCTATTAATTGAAAATGTACAAAATGTATATATATTTAGTACTCCAATTACACTCTATTTCAACTATCTATTTTTCTGCCCACCCCTTTCTTTCTAAACCTTTAAAAAGTCTCTAGCCATCATCCCATTTCCGCAGCTTCCTCACTCCTCTTCTTTGTTTCAGCTGGCCAATCCCTTGATCCCATCTTCGTGCTCCTTATCTACATATGTTGTTGTGTGCCCGTCTCTGCCAGTCTCTCCTTTTCCTCTGGTCGGCGTCATTGTGATCTTCAGATTTCCATCCAAGTCCCTTCCTCTCCAATCGCTTTTTATAAATTGTTTCTGCAGGTATTTTCTGATTACATTTACATTTTTTAATCACAATAAATCTAGGCCATCTAGGCAGTTCCCTTGGTTTTTTAATTTTAGAATCAACTTGAATTTCAGTAAAGTTTTCTAACATTTCTCACAGCTGTGCATACGCCTCTTCCATTTTGTTTTGTAGCTCTTGGAAGTCCATTTTAAGCTCCTCCATTTTATATTGTTTCAGAAAGTCCAAATAATAAAGATAATACTCCAATCAGTCATCAAATTGTTTTTTAATTGTAAGTCCATTCAGGGCAGGTTCATGCTTTCCCTTCTGCTCAATCTGTCTCATCTTTTTTTTTTTTTACCGATGTGAAACTAAGGCATCCTCCCACCGGTAGCAACAACAAGTTAGTGTGGTAGTTTATAGTTAATTTCACCTCTAATTTGTTGTTTTGGGGAAATTCCCTGGTATCTTCTGGGGGTTTATTTAAAAGATATAGTCACTCACCCCTTCTTCTTCACCACCAATTCCTTTAACACACCTCCTGTTCAATCTTAGTCCTGGTCTGGATCAGCTTAATGGCCACCATGTTTCCAGGTACCTTTTCACCCATCGGCAGCTTCAGTAGGGGGTGAAGGCCAGCAGGGGAAATGTGGCTCCCCTATACTGACCCTAGCACCCTCCCCTCGCTTTGCTCTTCCCTACATAAGGGTGTAGGCTCATCTAGGAGCCCACCACCGGGGACACCAGGGCCGAAGGCGTGGAGCTTGTGGACTTCACGTCCTGTCCCATCGAATCTAAAACCAGCAGCTCTATGTTTTGTTTTAACTATGTAATTGGTTAAGAAAACTTAACTTTTTTTTACAGAAGTAAATCTATATATTCTTAAAAAATAAGATCATATCCCAAAATGAGTACTGTAATTCTATGCTATGGGAAGGATGCCTCAAGAGAAGAGGACAAAGTTGGATAGCAATGGATAAAAATAGATATTAGCATTTTAGATGCCGTCTCAAACTTGATTATGGGCCACTAAATCACCTCTAAAATCAAGTTTCAGGGGTTGTTCAGATGGAATATAAAATGCTCATATCTATTTTTAAAACAATTTAGAACACTTTCTTATTTGTGAGTTTGCTTTTCAGAATTGCTACTCTAAATGCTCACTTCTGTTGTTTTGGTAGCTATTATGTATGTCCTGGTGTTATTTCTTTTATCCCATGAGCTTATTTGAGCACAAAATCAAATGCTGCTTTTTTCATCTCAAACCTGGGAAATTCAATTTAGTAACTTTTAAAATAAATAAGAGTATTCAAGTGCTTAAGGCTTTGGTAAGTAACTTATAATTATCTGCCTATTGGGAGAGAATTAACCAGCATCAAAGTCAAAGTCATATGCATCATACATGATTGTCAATCTATCAGGCTGACTTTTTCTATACATATAAACTCAATTTTGTTGGCAGGACTTAAATTGGGATTTAATTCTAGCTGGAGTGCATTTAAATGTAAATCCCTTTAGCCTTTCCCTTGCAACATTTGATTTGAGAACTTTGTAACAAAAATGTGCATTTGATCAAAACACCTTCACACAATTTCCTTTGCAAAATAATCATGAAAATCAACTATTTTCACTTGGTACAAACCAGTGGTGATATTCTAATTGGTTTGCATAATTGCTGGGCTTCGCTAAACCAGAAAGAATATTACTTCTAGCCCGTCCACCTGCCCCATTCCAGCAGCACCAGCTGAGCAAGGTATGCTCTGAGGTAGCAAATGGACTCCATGATCTCACAGCCAGTTAAAACTGGCCGCCAGGCCACATGCCGCCGAATCCACACATCCCATTGCCTCGCAGTCAGCATGTTGTAATTGGAGTTGAAAATAACTCTGCCAATATGGTTCCTTTACAACAAATAACACTTGCAAAGATTCTAATTGAGAATGTCCTTAAACCACTGTAAATTGATACAACAATAAGCATAAAACTAAACTACATAGTTAGTATGTTTAAACTGTGCAAATAATTGATCTGTCTTTAACGAAAAATGAAAAATATGTGAGGTTTGCTTGCAATTCCAATCCACTGAATTGGCAATCAGTGTGGTTCTTACATTATTCTTCTGCAGACTAGATTCAAATAACATGACAAAATACTATATGTCTATAGCTTAACTGTAAAGAATTACAATACAGTAAATATTAAATTAAATTAAACACCTGAGATACGAAGATTGATTTCATATGTCCTTGCATTAATTCATGAAATTATACTCTAATGACTAAAACAGGATAATAGGTGCATAATTGTTAAGGTCTTCAGAATCTAGTTTACTATATCCCACCCCAAACAAGTATTGCCTCACCTTCCTCTACTCTAAACCAATATGATAATGGTAACTACATGGCCATGAGTCTTAATAAGTTTTTAAATTGAGAAAATAACAGGAGATTTTGAAATCTGTAATTACCTTACTTGGAACCTGAACTTTTCAAATGGAAACCCTGTGCTCTTTTCCTGTGCTGTGCTGTCCTATCATAATGCTCTGTGTGTGTGTCTGTCTTTGTCTGTTTGTGGGGGAAGAAGGGGTCCCAAAACGATGAGCACAGAATGCTAGGAATGTATACTATGAATATAACATGTAATCCCAGCAGGGTGGTTCAGGTTATGAAGGTCATTCTAGCTGCCCAGATAAAACAATTAGGCACCTGTATTGGGCACCCAGGATATGACAAATAATTCTATAGACAGAGAACCTGTAAATTCTATCAGTAGAAAAGGGATATCACTTAAGAAATATGCTATAGGATGGCACCTTAACCCTGAATGCCTTTCCCAACCTATGTGGCAATTCCTGCACATTTTCATGTTTCCTCCTTGACTAGCAATGCCTCCGTGTGATTTTTCCAAAACATATATCACTAATGAATCCCCATGAACCTTCCCAACCTGCACAACCACAGACCCTTCCTGACACACACCATTTCTGACCCAAACAGGACCTCTTCAAGATACTTAAACAACCCAGGCAACTTTTGTGTGTTAGCTCCCTGTGCATTTTCCCCAACCCCACACATATCCAGAACCTCCACATAACCATCTTGACTTGTGCCAGCCCCTGTACACCTTACCCAATTGATGCAGCATCCTACCCGCAGGATCATTAGACTACAAAGATGATTAGGAGACTGGAAACTAAAACATATAAAGAACAGTTGCGGAAATTGATATGTCTAGTTTAATGAAAAGAAGGACTAGGTGTGATACAACAGAAGTGTTTCAAAATATAAGGCAGAGGTGTCAAACTCAATTTCATCAGGGTTGTGTTTGACCTCAGGAAGCAGGGGTGGGCATGGCCAGGGTGGGTGTGGCCAGCTTAACATCACTCATATTGGGGCACTTGTGATGGTCCAAGAAGCACACCAGTGAAAACCGGCTCCTGAGCTCCATTTTTTGCTAGAATGGTTTCCTGCAACTCTCTGTCAACAAAAATGCAGCTCAAGTGTGCCACCTGCAGCCCTCCCAAGCTCTGTTTTCACTGGCAGAGGCACCATGGGCCGGTCCTTTGCTGTTTCCAAGGCAGCCCCACAGACCAGATCTAAGCACCTTGTGGTCCAGATCCAGCCCTCAGGTCTTGAGTTTGACACCCCTGATCTACAGTAAGGGTCTGCCACAAAGAAGATGGAGTCAACCTATTATCCAAGTACCTGAAAGCAATGGATGGTAACTAATTAAGGAGAGAAACAACCTAGAACTAAGGAGAAATTTTCTGACAGAACAGTTAATCAGTGGAACAACTTTTACCTCCAGAAGTTGTGAATGCTCCAACACTGGAGATTTTAATAAGAGATTGGACAAACATTTATCTGAAGTGGGATAGGGATTCTTGCCTGAGCATGGGATTGGACAAGAAAATCTTCAAGGTCATTTCCAACTCTGTTATTCTGTATCCTATAATAGTACAGCAGAACAATCCAAGAGGCTGAGCTGAATTTTGCAAGTGTTTTTCTTTTTTCCTTAGCAGCTTTTCTCATTTCATTATGAACATTTATGAGTAGGGCCTACGCTACTTAGCAAGCCTTCTATATAATTACATTAATATGATAGGGAACAAGGATTAAAGGGCAATAGGTTAACTTAAAATAGATGAAGAACTGAATCAGTTCCCCATTGACATCCGGACCGTTCTGAATCTGCTAGTCTTACATCGGGCTGTGAAAACCTGGCTCTGCCAGTGGGCCTAGAATTGATTCCCCTTGTATGAATGTATTGATGGTATGTCATTGTATGTTTGCTGTTTTTTAATCTTTTATATTGAATGCTTTTATGGATATTAGTTTTAGAATTTTTAGTATAATGTTGAATATTGTATAACATTGTTAGCGGCCTTTTGTCCCCTTGTAAGGGAAGAAAGGCGGGATATAAATTAAATTAAATAAAAATAAATACAATTGTAGTCAAGATTTTCACAATAAATACAAGGTCATTTTTGGGAAACCATGAAACAAATGTATTATCTCTGCCAGGGTGATTTTAATGATCTCTTAAATATTATACCATAGTCACAAGAAATGTAATAATTTTTGAGCACCATAACATATAATAATCACATTATATGCTGAATAATTATTTATTTCATATGTCAGGGCAACATTGCATTCATTTTCCAACACAAAGAAAGAGAGAATTCATAATGCTTCTTATTTGTTTGACAAAAAAACTATTTAAAGCTCTAATATGATAATACGTAGAGTTTAGGATGGAACAGAATTTGAAGTAACTGAAGGAAGTAACTGAATTCATACAGGATAAGCTTCAGTAACTTTGATCTATCTTGAGACAGTGGATTGAGGATGGTTCAAGCAATTTATTTTTCTTTCATGCAGGGTGTGGTGAATGAAATTGTTGCATACAATTTGATATCTTTTACCTTTGTATAGGCATGGTTCATAATGCATTCACCTTTTCTCTCTATTGCAGGTAAGATAACAGCCATGCATGCAACTTATAGGAAAAACTAACTCATTTCAAAAATGTTGGCACCTTTCAGTGGGAAGCTAGCAATAAAATTTTCAACAGAACAGAGAAATTGTGGCTGTAAACTGTAACTTATAAGGCCCTACATGGCTTAGGAGCGGGGTACCTTCAAGACCGCCTTCTGCTACTGTACGCCTCCCAGCGCCCAGTGAGGTCCCACAAAGTTGGACTATTGTGGGTCCCGTCAGCTAAACAATGTCAGCTGGCAGGTTCCCATGCTAAGGCCTTCCCTGTGGCGGCGCCGACCATTTGTAACCAACTCCCAGCTGCAATTAGGACCACCCTTACCTTACTGGCCTTCAAGCCGCCAAGACCTGGCTCTGGCGTAAGGCCTGGAATTAATGTACCCTTCCTCTTGGATGAACGTTGGTTGTGAGATTGCGTTTAGAAATGTTTTAAATTGTATATTATTGTTTTTATTGTTGTAAGCCGCCTCGAGTTCCCCTTGACCGGGGAAATGAGGCGGGGTATAAATCCAAATAAATAAATAAATAAATAAATAAATAAATAAATAAATAAATAAATAAATAAATAAATCTACAGAAATTTTCTGGTTTTACTTTTTTGCATTTTAACCTTAGGTTCAGCTTCAATTTCAATTTCATTCTTTGCCTACTGCATTCATTCTGAATACCAAAATACCTGGACTGTTATTTATCAATGTGGCATTGGGAAGACCACAAATTGCAATATTTGTGTTGTTATTGATTTTGATTGAACAAGATAAGTTTCAGTGGAAAATGAAAGCATAGCAGCAGTGGATGCTAGGACATACGTTATGAAATGTCTATTTATTCAAATCAGAGTTGGGACACTTCTTTGAAAGCCTCCCACCACCACCAATACACAAAACTTCAAACAAATTAATTCTGGCATGACTAGCAAAGAATGTCAGCCAAAGCCAATAGGGAACAGACTACAGGGACAGTGTAAGTCATTCAAGTACAAGAGTTTCAATTGGACTCCATTGGTGGAGCAACGTATGGCTGACAGCATACTCTGGAAAAGCTCCAGGGGAGTTTCAGATTTCAGTTGTCATTTTGACTGTTGAAGAAGTACTCATGCAACATGCTATTTGCATATGCAAAACAACTCATTTAATTGAACTTTCACTATTCATTAGAGAAAAATCCACTGATTAAGTTGTTTCTGCATCTGCTAAATAGGATATTAGACACTGATTGGTTAAGTCATAGAAAATCTCTTTTGCTGGATTTCCTAAATGAGATTTGTTACAGTATAAATTTAATAACTTATTTGTGCCTAAAGGAATGCAATATTTATCTATATTTACCTTCCTTCCAAATTAAACACATCCAGGAAAGGTCTTAACATTGTATATTGTGATATGTTCTTTTTCTTCTCTGTGGAAGAAAAAAAATATTATTTCAGTCTTGAGAATGAACTGAAAACTTATTATGAATTATATATGGTCATCTATAATTGTTTATTTTTTTATTTTTATTTATTACATTTTTATGCTGCCCAACTCCCAAAGGATTCTGGGCGGCTTACAACAGAGATAGCAACAGGACTCAGATGTTATATACTGCTTATCAGAGCTTTACAACACTTCCCAGGCAGTTACAGAGTCAGCATATTGCCCCCAAACAATCTGGGTCCTCATTCTACCTACCTTTAGAAGGATGGAAGGCTGAGTCAACCTTGAGCCTGGTTAGATTTGATCTAACAACCTGCTGAATAAGTCAGTAGAGATAGGCTGCAATGCTGCATTTAACCACTGCACCACCGAGGCTTAATGGTTTTAAATTGTTAAATTTTTATATTGTTTTAATTATTATGTTGTAAGTCACCTGGAATCCCATGGGAGTTGGGCAGCCTATAAATTAAATTAAAATAAAAAAATAAAAAAATAAATAATTCATTTTGATGTTATCTTCACAAAGGAAGTGGCCAGTTAAGAACAATTTATTAAACAATTGAATATTCAAGATAACAGCTTATAATATGTATTTATTTGATTTATATCACTACCTGTTTCAAACGCATGACTGGGTAGTTTACGACATAAAATCTGTAAACAGAAGAAAGTACAGTTTTGAAAGATATAAAAAGCACAAATATAAATTAAATAACAGAATCCACAACTGATCTGAAAAACAATTTACCATTAACAAAACCATTTTATGGGTTCTACCTGTATCTGGATAGTTTCTTACCAGAGACATTGTGCTGTGTCCCCGTATTGCTATTGTATGAATAAATGCTATGTGTGGGTTTGTGTTAATGGAGAACGGATGTGCCACACACAGCTATGCAGCCTGCTTCTCTGCCATTCAGCTCTATAAACAGCTTTGGGCATGCTTAAATGGGGAATTGTGCACAGCTGTGCTGTCAGTCATTGTACACATTTGTATCCTACCTTATGGGCATATCTACATATATTTTGAATAGTTAAAATTGCACATGGGCCAGAACATTTGTATGAGCTGCTGTGCATTGCTGTGTAAACAGCTATGAGCAGTCATTGCATATTGATTTTATAAGTGGATGTTTGTTGCCTGTTTTTGTACAAACTCTTACAAATACTTGTTAAGGCAGACATTGTGCTTTGTAGACAGTTGTAAATATATCTGTGGACCTTTTTAGGCACTGTTGTGCGTGGTTTGCAAGATGCTCTGAAGGGCATAGCTAGGAAAACAACAGTAGTTTTGAATTTTCTGTTGTTAGGTGAAGTTTGTGTATTTATACAGTCAGCTACAGTACATAGCTGTGCTTTCTATGGACAATTGTGAATCTGAATTTGAAAATTTGAAAAAAAAATAATTCCAGTGTGTAGTGGAAAGCTATTCCCTGGGCCAGTGGCCAGGGTCATTAAACAATTTTAACTTGGGCTAAATGGTATGAACCCTTAACTGAAATAAAGATGCAATATAAATCAGTGAACTAAATCACTAGCAAATTCTGTCTTTGATAAATTATTAGTCCTGTTGCTCATTATTATTGTTCGTAAAAGGTTGTTTGCTATCTTGCTGGATATGATCATTTATTTTGATAAAGTGCCTAAAATATTATAATAAACAAAGAACTTATAAAAATGATTAACTAGTGGGGAAGAGGCTCTAAGTGACGCCAGAACTAGGAGACTGCTCAGAAGACAGCAGCAATGTAAGAAGGGCAGAGGTCGAGCTGCAACTGACCAGTAATTGACTATACCCAATAGTTAAAAGGGGTTTGGGTGGGATCTGTTCCTTGCAGGGAACTGAAAACTTCGTGTTTCATGGTCTATCCTGGTTACTGGATTTCCTGTTCTGTGTTTTACTATCTGCATTCATTTTTTATCAGTTGTCATTTTCCTGGAATAATTGGTAAATGTGCCAGAGGCTATCGGCCATAGAAATATTTCTGTGGTTTTAAAGAGATGTTTAAAAAATGGTCCTGATCCGTGTGTTTCGGGCATGGGACAGAACACCACCCAACAACTTTTAACATTGGTTTCCAATGGAAAGCCAAATGGTCATTGAATGCCCAGACATAGGAAGACATATAAATGACCCACCAAAAACAGGGGGGAGGGGTGAACTACCATGCCAGCAATAGGCAATTCTGAATAGGATTTGCACCTCATATGGAGTCTGCTGGGACTCACTGTATAAATTTGGCATAGTATCTTTTCCTCAGTGTGACTGCAGGGTCCCATGTCAAACTGTAGATCACATTTTGACCAGCTGCAAGCTGAGGGCACATACCAGTCCAGCATCTGATTTTTTCCCCATGTAAACGATGCTGCGCTTCAATGGGTAGGTGGTCTAGACATTGGCATTTGAACATAGATCTTTTTAACATTTATATTTTATTGTGTTTTAACAATCTAGGTGAAATGTTAATATATATTGCTAATCCATGTATGATGTGCCATATGCCAAAAAAATAAAAAAATAAAAAGGCCATCAGGAAGGAAACCTTTTTCCTCCTACATTAAAATAATAGCACTTCACTTTGTTCATATTTACTATATTCACATTCTTCAATATTCATGTTTTCCTTTGAAGTTTTGGGGGGTTAATTGTTTAAAAAAATTAATATACTTAAACTATTTCTCTGATTCAGTTTCTCTAGATTTATTAAATAAATCCATAGTATCTGGTTGCAAGAATTTTCTTCAAGCAGAGGAGGGTTATAAAGAAGAAGAATGTTGGGCAAGAAAATTGGAAACAGTTAATAGACTCGTATTTCGACTGAGTTTGAATTGGGAAGAAATCTATGGGAAAAGAGAAAAAAATAAACAGAATAAAGTACATATCAGAAACATGAAGTTATAGCTGGTGATTAACCACATAAAAGCATGCAATAATAGAAGAGGAAAGATAAAAAGCCATTTTATGGAAGAATCACGCAGGTTTCCATGAAACGCTAAGAGATAAAGGAAAAATTAGACTAAGATACACTTAAAATACATTTTAGGAGATATGTTAATAATGACATAATTGAAAATATGAAAGTACAATAGGATCAATATGTTTGTTTATAGTGGTGGGAAACAAAGGACCAAATGACTGCAACAATCATTTAGGGCAAAATCCAAACAGGATGAAACACAGGATGAATCATCGGAGAGGCTTTCGCCCATTTTCTGAAAGCCAAATCTCTGAAGAAAGAACATTTGGAACAGAGAAATAGATTTAAAAGATCAAGATAAGTAACAATCTTTGAAGGAGAAAGAACAGAAGAAAATAGAGCAGATATATATAAGAGATAAGAGTAAAGAACCAAACCAAAAAGATGGGATTAAGGAAAAGAGGGTTGGGAAGGAGACAAAACAGAGTTAAAGCGCAGAAGTATGAAACAGGAAAGATTAATGGATTTTAGCAATATTATGAAAGAATTGTGCAACCATCTAACAAGACACATAAAAAAGACCACGGTAATTAACTGAACATGCATCTTGCAAATAAATACTAAAAAAATAAAATTAGATATCGGTAATTAAAAAACCAGCATTGTGACAGGTATGCAGATATACTTCTATTACATGGATATCTTTTCTGATTTTGTCTGATGTTTTGGGGTTACTGATGTTTTTCATCACAGCACTTAAAATGTTTAAAACAGCCCGGTAGAATGAAGATTCTTGGTTGTTCCCACAGAAATTACCAGCTTAAATCGTTTTTAAAAGCCAGTTTTATTCCAAACTGCGATAGCATCTCTTTTCAAAGCTATCTATCTTGTAACACTTACATTGTGGTTGTAGTATACTGTAGTAGTTACACACACTAGAGGGGAAAGACTCATGTCCAAGTGAAACAAGCATGCATAAGCGTTAATTTTCTAGTTTGGATCGATAGACAGATTTCATCCTATCATCACATCTTTTGGAATGAGTTCAGACATGTGGCAAATAGCAGGGGTCTGTCGGGAGCTAGTGCAGCCCTGCAAGCCATTCATTCCTGTGCTCCAAATAAAAACCTTGCTGATTGGCTGTCAACATTTGGCTCTTCATATGCCCAACATCCATCATAGACTTCACCTTCAAATGACAACAGGGGACAGATAGCAACAGGTTTAAACATATTAAGAAAACCACTTATTTCTCATTTGTGTCTGATACTCTTCCAAACTGAAATGTCTCCAAGTATCATTCAAGTCAGATGCTAGTTTGTTATTTCAGCATCTTTTATTCCTAAAAAAAAAAAAAAAAATCAGAAAAGACTGGGATGGACATTCAAACAAAAAAAGCAATACCAGTAACCTCAGCCTGACAGGTTCTTTTCTGTTGCTAGATTGCCTTGCCTCTTTGCAACCATCCCTATCTCCATTCCCTGTAATTTACAGCTGGCTGCATTTATATCCTAAAATAGAAGCATATTGACATCAAATAAGTCTTTACTTTCCCTCCATAGCATGTTCAGGGATTCTATGAAGACAATTCAAGGAATCTTATTCCCAGCTGAGCTTTTATCTTTTAGTGTTTGTAAATTCCTTCAGTATTATTAATGTTAATATTATTTAAATACATTTAAATAATTAACTTTCTAATATAAACTTCTCTAAGAAAGGATGACATACAGATATTGAGTGAATAATTTGTCTAATTGTCTATTGTTTTCTCTGTCCCTCTTGAAATAAACAGTACTAGAAACCTGGTCGCAGGCTGTTGAAAATCAAATTACTTAGTACTTACTTAGTGTAGAAAAATCCCATAGGTCAGAGATATGCGTGAAGAGACTGCATATTTGATGCCAAATATATTTCTAAATGAAACTTCTATTTCAAACCTTCACCATGCCAGATATATTGGAGACCTTATGCTGGTATACAGTAAATGCAATACATAAACATAAATGATATTTTGATGACATTACCATGAATGTGTTTTTCTAAAGGTATTTTATTTTAAAAATTTAATAAAAGTGTTTTAGATATATGCTTTAATATCCACTCTATAGCTTAAAAAAAAGAAAATTACAGCAATATGCAATTATAGATATGCTGCTTATTTGACATTGTATTTCATAAAATTGGACTATTAATATTGGACTAATAATTATGTAATGATATTTTAAGTACAAAAGGAATTGCATTTTAAGAAAAAGCTGTTTTAATACAATACAAACTTTTCTATTATTTGAAAAACTACTGCTAGGCAGGATAATGGAAATCCAGGAGTTACTGTTATCACCAATTCATACAGTTGTATCACATTTTGTACTACTGGGCAATATGACTGGGAGACTTCATTTCATTTCATTTCATTTCATTTGCTGAAATAGTGGCTTTTCACCTGAAATGTTCCTCAATATGGGAACATAAAACCTGACTTTAATTGTATTAATTCCAAGCTTTTCCAAATTGATTCAAAATTTCACTTCATTAAGATCTTTTACAAACTATTCATCCATTTCTTTTAGGACAGTTGTTGAAAACTTTAAACTTCCAAATGAGTTAAAGGGATAAAAAAACGCAGCAACATTTTCAGAGTTACATCGAGAAGTCCCAAATCTTTACTGAAAGAAAAAATATATTTGAAAATATTAGGTTTGCTATGTTGTGTTTATGATTCTAAGTACCGGCATTAACACTTTGTGTTATAGCAGCATATTATAGAAGCTTCAGTGGATCTCACGGAAATAAAAACAGCACAGAAAGGGTACAAGCCAAATTGTCCATTTCATTGTTTTACAGTGTTGCACTCTTTGATAATTCCTAGATTTACAATTAAGTGGTCAAAGAATAGACTTCCCAACATAAGCAGCTAACTTTTTCAAACAATTATGTAATATATGCAATAGCCATAGCAATTTTTGAGTTTGTAAATACCTTGAATTTTCAATATTTCAGCATAAATATGACATAAAACATGACCTGCTCTCTGAACGAGTCCTATAACTATATACTGTAAAGGGAACATAACTAAATAAATGTGTCAAAAACATTATCCTTGTTCCTTTGATGAAAATGATCCCAAACTATGTATTTATGTGTGGTAAAAATATGTGAACCTTTGCTTTCAGTAACTGGTGTGCCATCACCCTACTCACCCTTTGAGCCAGCAATAACTGCAACAAAACATTTCAAGTAACTGTTAGTAAGTCCTGAGGTTCAGCTTAGAATTTTAACCATTCCTCCTTATAGGATAGCTTCGATTCAGGGATGCTACCAGTAGTGAACTTCTTTATATGAACTACCCATTTCATGTCCTTTTACATTTCTGTTGGCTTATGGCCAGGACTTTGATTTAGCCATTTCAAAACATTAACTTTCTTCTGCTTTAAGCACTTTGTCATACAATTGCATATTTTGGGTTGTTGCATTCCTGCATGCCCCATTTTTTCTTGAGCTTCAGTTCACAGAAGGATATAATCATTTTCCTGTATAATTGCTGGTACAATCCTAATTCAGCCAATGGCAAGGCATCCTAGTCCAGACAACAAAGCAAGCCCATCAAACTGCCACCATATTTCACAGATGGGATAAGGTTTTGATGCTGGAATTCCATCACACTTTTTATTCAAGGCAGAAAGTTCTTGTTCAATTTCATCTATCCATAGAACATTCTTCCAATAATCTTCTGTCTTATCCACATGGCCTTTTGCAAATTGTAGACAGGTAACAATGTTCTTTTGGAGAGCAGAAATTTCTCCTAGCGACCATGCTATGGACACCATTATTCAGTATTCTCTTGGTGCTGGTCTCATAAACATTGACATTTATCTATGCAAAAGGTCTTTAGTCCCTTGGATGTTACCCTGAATTTCTATGAGACCACCTAGAATATTACAAGCCCTGCTCTTACTATGATTCTGATTGGTTGATCATTTCTGGAGAGGGTAAAAGTGATGTTGAATTGCCTCCATTTGTATACAATCTGCCCAATATTGGACTTGTGTAATCCAAATGTTCTAGAGATAAGGAACACTTTCTAGCCTAGTAACAACTTGTTTTTCAAAGGTCCACAGAAATCTCCTTTCAAGCCATAATACATTTCCACAGAGCTGCGTTGAAAAGATCAGACTTTAACAGTGAATATGCAGATTTCTGTTCTTTAAATAAGGCACGACCTCCCACACTCACACCTGTAACATCCCATTGATTGAAACACCAGACTGTAATTCTCCCATCTAATAAACTTGTAATTCTAGACAAGTTCACACACTTTTGCTATCCAATAATATGTAGCTTGGGATCACTTTGCTCAATAAATAAATGAACAAGTATTGTGTTTTTGATTCATTTGTTTAATTGTTTTTTTTATTTGTGTGGGGAACAGATCACATTTTAGGTCACATTTATGCAGAAATATTGGAAATTCAAGAGTTTACAAACTTTGAAGCATCATTGTGTATAGGACTCCATGTAAATTCCACCACAAACTCCTTTGTAGTTTGTTTGCTTACATTTCATATTTCTAAACAGCCCATCCCCCTCAAAGAGGGGCTCTAGATGCCTCCCATTCACCAAAAAGGCATTGTTGAACACTAATATCCAAAGAGGGACAGAAGTATGCAAGAAACACTGAAAAACAAAATTCATATAGAAATCAAGGATAATATATTTGGACCTGAACCTGTATAGCAGACTGTGTCCTGAGAATTCAAATTACTCTAGTCGGAATACTCTAGTTGAAAATTTAGATTCAAAATAAAGAAGCAACACCGGAATAACAGATGCAGAAAGCACTTAGCAAGATTGATAACTAAGAAAAAAGAACCTTTATTTTGCTCATAAATACAATCTGAAATATTGGAGAACTAATACAAATGGCCAGTCATTGTACCTATTGGCCCAGATTAGGTCTCCTTGTGTCGTGTAGTATACCAGTAAACACATAGCATAATAATTTTGAATTTTCCCTCCATTTTTTCCAAAATTGTCAGGATTGCTTTTTGGAACATCTGGACTCTGGTCTTTTATTTTATTAAGAGTTATAATTATAATTATTCAAATAAATATTTCAGAAAAAAATAAAACCAAGTGTGTTTATACAATGCAATCTAATTTAATCCAACGAAGTTATATTTCAGGATAAAAGTCTTAAGGATTTGCACACTGAAGGAGAAGGAAAATTAAGCGCTGGGCACAAGTTTTAAATTTGATTTCAAAAAGTGCTTCAGAACACATAGGGGCATGAACTATGGTAAGCCCATCTGGAACAATTTAATCTTTACATCTTTTCCTGGGATGAGATAGCAACTGTATGGTCCTAGAAAAAGATAAGACACTTTACATAGCTGCTGAAACTACATTTGTGCCACTTACACATCCTGAAGAATCTTTTTGGAATTAAATCTCTAGTAGGACATGTTCTTAATATAAAAATGTTGACAGGCTGGTGAATGGAAGAACTGCTAGCCATAAAAATGTAAAAGAAAATGGACATATTGCAATTACTTTGCTTCATAATATTGTAATTTTAAAGGTCATGTACATAATTTTAGGAACTATCAAATCTACTGAAGTGTGCAGCTTTTTATATTATACCTGATTTTAATATCCCAGTCAAAATTTGGAAACAACTTATTAATTCAGTGCAAGATGTTGACATTGGAATAAAATTCAGATGATCAGCAATTACTAAAAACCATGTTTTGTTTTTGGTAAATTCAAAAAAAGTTAGTATTCAAGTCTAACCACTTATACTGGGAGAAAAGTATGTGAGCAATTTTTTTGCAATTTTACAGAATGGTGTGAAAATATATCCACTGCCTTATCATCTTGAAACATTATCCTCAACAAGGACGATATAGAAAGGTTTAGAATTAATGCCTTATTGTGTTTGTAGTGCCGTCTTCAATAATTAACAAATAGAAAATCTATATAAAAAATCTTTATACTCTCTTCACATGGAATAAGTCTCCTTTTATTTATTTATTGGATTTATACCCCGCCTCTCTTCCCCAGTCAAGGGGAACTCCTTTAAATTTATTTTGTACAAAACATTACATATTGCCCTTTCACTCTATAATTTAGCTTGTCACCACTACATCTGCAGTTTGATGTAAAGCCAGCAGATAGTCCTAAATTAGCAATGCATCGTAAGGATAAGAGCACAGCACAGAATCAATGGGTACATCATAAAAGCTGAGAAAATGATACTGTCTCTTTGTTTTGAAAGCATGATGCAGCTCGATGTTTAGATTAAGTCTAATGAAGGCACACATGCTAGTTATTTCTCTTACAACAGAGAAATAATGTATGCATTATGGCACTGGCTCACTGTATTCAGAATACTTTGTATAAAAACATAATACACAAGTACAACGTATACATGGTGAAGTGTTTTTTGTTTCATCTATATCAGAGTTGAGTGTTGTTTTGTTCCTTAAAGAAGGAAAAATGTGGGAAAGAGTGCTGGAGGAAGTCCTGCTTAATTTGTTGCATATGGCCAAAAGTGTTATAAAACGAAGTGCATGCTACTCAGAAACTAAATGGACTATTCTGATAACTACATCAGATTAACTCAGATGCCACAATCTGTCCAAATGTTTGCCCACAAGCAAATCAGAAGATTCAATCTAATTTTCTTTGTTGCTATTCATACAATTACAAGTCATATTAATCACCTTGGCATTAATCCAAAAGGGGGGGAGGGTACACTGTAAAAGGAAATGCACTGTAGTTTTATTTTAGAAGTATTTATCAAACCATATGTGCAGATACTTGAGATGATGACAGTGTTAAGCTTCCTAGGGTCCTAGAGTCAAAGAAATTTTGCTGCCCCCCACTGCTAAGTAAGTGCACTCCTTCTACAGGGGGCAACATCTGTCGATCAGTCATGGTTCCACTTGGTGATGACCCCAAGAAAGTTCCTTGGGAAGAAACAATTTTCTCAGGACTTGCAGCCAGTTTGGGGGAGGTGGAGAAGTTGTATCCATACAGAGCACAAGGACTATGCAGCCTGAAAGTGTTGTAAGAGTTTGGATGGGTCTGATTTGCTGGAAAGGCATTGCCAGATGGAGGAGGTATAATGTACTGAAGTTGTGGAGACATCCCTGAAATTTGCATCGATAATCCCGCCTGAGGACAACTGAATGCATCACCGTCACTACCTGTCACAGGCATATTCACAGCTGAACCGTTTGATACACCAACGTAAGAGGGAGTTGCTGGGGTTGCAAAGGTCTCGCTGGTTTGATTTGCAAGCCTGTTGTAGGTTTCAGTCAAGGAAGTACCATACCTGTTAAGGGTTAGACCCGAGCGAGCACAGGCAGTATAGTCAGCTGAAGCAAGGCTGCAGAATTGGCTAGTATTGGGAGTGAGGTGAAAAGCAGGAGAAGAACAAGGGGACCCAGGAAGGAGATGTGGATGAGTAGATGGTACCCCACTGGCAGATCCCTGGAGCAAACTGGAAGAACCAGTGTTTCCTGAAAGGAAATATTGGAATATTACAGAAAAGCATTTTTATCTATTACTGTTGCATTTTGCCCTAAAGTGGCCGAACTAAGATTATACCAGGTTAGCACAAAAATGGCTTTTTTTTTGTTGCTACCATGATAAAAAAATGAACAGACTAGTGATCCAATTACTTCGAGAGTGCAACATAACATCTACTGCCACATCTGAGAACAGAAAGCCAACATTAAATGCAAGAATGTAACTCTTCCATCAATAGGAAGTAACGACAGGGCAGGATGGAGAGGGAAGACTTCTTCTGCCCCTTTTATACTCTTCAGCCTTTGCCATCTTACATCAGTTTATAGGTTATATCAAAAAGTAAATAATTGTTTGAGATTCTTAGTTAAAGACAGTTCTAAAGAAAGAATTTTATTTACGTTATATATTATAACTTAAAGTGTTATTTATCATGGGCATTAATTTCCTGTTGTACCACCCTATGCATTTTACTGAATAATCTTCAAAAGGCAATACAAGTAGAAAGGAGAAGTAATGAAACAAGCATTGCAATGTCATGACCCGAACTCTATAAACAATATAACAGGTGAGATGGGTAGTGTAGAAATGTAAGAAATAAATAAAACAAAATCTAGAATATGAGAGTTGGAAATTAAATAAATACAATATTCATGTTGGATAATTTAATTAGAAGGGAGGTTGAGCTGCCTACCTCTTGCAAAATACAGAGAGCAGTTGGACCTGTGCTTACATTGACCAAAGTCTTCACACCTTCACACTACTACAACTATTGCGTATTTATAAAACTAAACACCTATTATTTATGTTTAGTGGATCAAACATTTGCTTCACTGTGGAAAGGCATGCACTACTGTATTTAAACAGCTAAGTGTGTAGCTTGCACAAAAAAATCTTCCTCGATCTAAGATCAAAGATTGAGAGAACCCAGATTAGAATCTGTTAGTATACAGTAACTGGGTGATTTACAATGTGCACAGTATAGTTTGTAATGATATGCTGAAGAGCGTACAGTAAGAAAGGACAGAAAAAAGAAGTAGAGAAGTCCTGGTCAAAAATTAGAATACAGTTTATAAATTTATTATAATTTTTTTTAAATGTAGCAAATGTGGATGGGAGGGAAGGAATTTTAATGATTTAATGGTAATTGATGTGGCAACTGTTATTATTATTGTAATTATAAGTTGTTATAATTACAAGCAAGATCTGCCCACATCTCTTCTGGCTAGCTGTTATACATTAACTACACAAATCACATATAACATTTAAAACCAATTATGTTGAACATGTTTTTCTTGTTAATTCTGTATCTGGACTGGTGTCCTGTGCCATAATACAATATCAAAAGTTTTTTCTTTTCCTGTATAATCGGTGTAAGACTTCAACATCTTTAAAATTGAGTTTTAGCTTCAGAACTTATATCTTCACAAATATTTCCTGCACATAAAGAGTTTCATGTTATTCTGCATAAACTGAATCAACTCTTTTTTAAGTTTTGTTGCTCGTATTCTTAATTTCAGGAACTCTGGAACTTCTGGATGAAATGAATCTATATTATTTCTATGAAATCATGTTAGAAGAAAAATGTTATTGCTTTTCTAACCAGTAAATGCATCGGGAGATTCAACCCCACCACCACCTTTTTTTTTTTTGGCTAGAGACTCTAAGGGGGTCTGGTAGCAAAGAAAAGTCTTATTCTTAAATTACAATGAAGGAAGCTTTTGACTGCTCCCAGATCAGTCCTTATGTTGCATGGGCTGTATTTTTTCATTCTTTTCTGTATCTAATAAACTGGAGTACTATATATTTACTAATAATTATTTTTTCCTTAATAGCCCTTGCTTAAATTCTCTAATATATTTTATTAGCTTTGTTTGATTTCCTGTTATTAATAGAAAAATGGGTTCAGTCTATCAGTATAACTTTTAAAACAAACACAAGATTATATATCCAAATATTTAATAAACAAAAGTTATTACCTAAGTGAGAGAAACAACACATAGACTGTATTTAGCATAATTCAATCCATAAACAGTTACCTTGTTTTGCAATCCCAGGTATATCTTCAAATGTAAGTGTTCTCAGTGAAGGCCTCCAGAATGCATAAGATTCTACTAAAGCTTCCAGCCCCATCCTAGACAACACAGCAAGAATATGTTGTGAGTTGAATTACCTAAAAGTTTTTCACATTTTCAGCATGGTATAATTTCATTAAGTATGATTCACAGATTAAGCTGAAGTGTACTGCAGCATATACAGAATAAAGGCAGGTTACAAATGTTGGAGATTCAACTCAGGATATGGAATGTAACTCATGGTTTCATTTTGTTCTCTTACCATATTATTGCACTATTGTCTATAGATTTATTAATATGACCCTGGACTGACAGCTGAATGTGATGATGCATTCTTATTCTCTCTAAATTTCCCAAATTGTATATTTTAGGTCTTGAGTATGATTAAAAGAATTATTATATGACTCCAGGGGAGAAATGTATGTGCTATTAGCCAGCAAAGGATTGCATATTTTTATAAACATCTGAATTAGGATTTCCTACATCCCATCTCACCCTGAAAAATGGGGAATAAGGCTTTCAAACAATGTTTGCTTGATTTTTTAAAAAATTTGTTTATAACTTTTCAGGGATTTAATCTTTTTCTTTCCTTTTTATTATCTCCATAATTAATATTGAATTTATACAATTTGTTAATAATATATGTATCATTACACTTGTCAATCCCAACTATTGGTATTTTCAGAGTGAACTGTTTCTGCAATTGCTGAAATACTAATTAGCTTTAAATTTTTTACTGCTTAAATGTATGCAATTCAACAGAATGACACAGTCATATAAGTAAGTGGGTCAGGGATTCTATTTTGGGATGAACTTTCATGATAACAATTATCAGCATATTTCTGGGATACAGATATATTTTCTCTTAAATTATATATTACTACCAAAGATATAAATAAATTATATAACATTATATAATTTCATTACATTGTTCATCTCATGGAACATAAAAAAATCACATATGGGAAAGGTATGGAAAATTGCAACCAAAATTATCCCTGAGAAAATACTAAAATAGCTATGTTGTTTTAATTTAGAAAAAAAATGGGGTAGCAGTTTGCAAAATGATAAGTGATATGCAGAAATATACATTTTTTAGTTTGTCTCATACCACTAGAACTTGAAGTCAACCAATTAAATTGATTGGGAATAGAGTCTGGAGAGAAAAGACAAAGTACTTATTTTGTAGAATACATAATTAACTTATGGAATTCACTTTCTTTGGAGACTCAATCAAACCAGGATTGCAATTTAGCTTAGCAATTTGAAACAACCAGTATTCTCCCATGACACTGCTTCTCTAAGGCAGTGGTGCCAGACTGATCCCAAAAACACTATAGGAAAGAATTATGAAATAGTATGATATGTGAATTTCAAAAATAGCCTTAATTTTTTTATCCCTGTGGTAATTTTCCGTTTTTTGCTGAAGTACAGATAAAAGCCCATCTCCTGAAGAAGTAAAGCCAATATTGTAATTTATACAAGATGCTTTTGAGGATTGTCCTACTTGTTATCACCATCATAATTTATACATCCAAATGGCTAATTTTATTAACTGTATCATATTTTTTCTAAGTAAGGAAGAAAATATATGTTTTACTTCCTGGAGTAAAGATTTTTATAATATTCTTTTCCAAAATCTGTCCAAAGAATTGTATTTTCAATTAAATCTATTTTACATCCTAAGATTGTCAGTCATACACAGTATATTTCTCACACACAAATCTGCTGATTTTTATATACAATGTCTGTAAATAGTATGAGCAAAAACGGTCATTTTTTTCACTAAATGGTTTTGCTAAGCATCCCAAAAGAAGAATTACAGGAGTTTCAAAGTAAGCAAAATATATTCAGAAAGGGGCAATAAATCACCTTAACTGAGGAAGGGGGGGGGGTATAAATAAAATAAATAAATAAATAAACCTGACCTACAAAGTAGAAACCAAGCTCTATAGCTGAAGATTTACATATTCAATATATAGAGTGATGATATTCTAACCAGTTCGTATAATTGCTGGGTTGCGTTCAACCGGAAAGAATATCGGCGCTGACCCTGTCCACCTGCCCTGTTCCAGCAGCACCAGCTGAGTTAGGTATGCTCTGAGGTGGCACGTGGCCTCCGCGATCTCGCAGCCAGTTAAAACTGGCCGCCAGGCCACACACCGCCAAATCCACCCCCCCCATTGCCTCACAGGCGGCATGTTGTAACTTTATGAATCTATACCAAATTTTAATTCCCAAATGACACACAACTTAGATATACTACTTTTCTTCCAAATACTTATGCATTTTCATAAATAACTTGTAGTTTTACAATAAATGCCATTTACCTGTTGCGCCCTGAATCTCTAAATCCTTTTGCAAAAGGATTTCTATCAATCTTGAGTCTGGTGATCTGCAAAGATAATATGTAGAAAATGTGCAGACCTATAAAATGTAGGGCTTTAAAAGCAATAATCTAATATTCATTAATTTTTAAAATCGCTCACAGAAAGTCTACATAAAAATTGAATTACCACCATTAAACAATAATGCAAGCATATTCTGTAAATACCCGCCAAAAAACCCTGTATATTACATATTTCAAGTTATTTGTTCAGAGAAGCTAATTAGATACAATTCAATGGAAATTTAATTCCTGTAAAAACCATGGGAGGGGGGATCTAAACACCAGTAGCAAATCTCATTTTGATTGAATTGCTTTTTCTATCCAATTGCTTTACTATCATCCTGCTTCTTTGGAGGCTAGAGAGATGCATTGGTAGGTGGATAATGCCCGTGGCATGTACATTTGTCAACAAAGAGAATTAACTGCAGCCTTCTGACATTTCAGCCAGTTATTTTAAATAATTAACATTTAATATTATGTTCAAAAGCACATTGTTCTGTGGTATAAATCAAACCTAGCCATATCCAGTTAAAAGGGTTATGTAAAGGGAAACAAAACTTTTGCATCTCCCTATTCTTATAGTACCTGCACATATTATCCAACAGCTCTGTGCATGGTGGTTCACACCTGGCTGGGAAAGAATGCACAAGATGGTAAGAACTTCTGTGGCATAATTTCTATTACTAGCAGGTTGGATATGTTTCCCATCTACTTCCTCTGGGTAGTCAGGAGATAGGTGAAGAATTGATTCAAGAAGTGATTAATGATTTTGGGGGGGAAATGGATAGATACCAGCAGCCTTGAAGGAGGCAAAGTTGTATTTATTCTGTATAGGTTTCAATCTTCTCTTTCTATCAGCCCTTCAAAATACATCAGACTAGGAATTCAATATTATGTAGGTCAGTACTGCTTTTATTGTAAAGCTATGGTATAGTTTTTTATGTTTGCCAGTATTTCTTTTGTTTGATTTTTGATAGACTTTAATGTCCATCCTAGTAAGCCATCGGTATTAAAACAAAATAAAACAAAAGTTACCTGTTGGTTCTGGTATGCTGTAACAGTAGTGAAAACAGTTTCGGTAAAAGTGAATGCCTTCACGCCATCACCAGAAGGAATGGGTTTAACTGGGGAGAGATCATCCCCACAGTCTTTTCGAATGACATGGACACGTGGCTGGTATTTGTGCATAGAATGAAGAATTATCTATATTGAAAAAGAGAAGGAAAGAAGTTCTAATTTTCTTCCTGTTTCTTTTCCGTAAATATTTTAAATATAATAGATATAATAGTATGAATTGCCCATTTTCAAGACCGCCTGTGCTATCTCATGCCTCCCAGAGCCCAGTAAGATTCCACCGTCGGCTTGCTATGGGTCCCGTCAGCCAGACAATGTCAGCTGGCGGGTCCCCGCACTAAAGCCTTCTCTGAGGCAGCGCTGGCCCTTTGGAACCAGCTTCCCTCCAAAATTAGGACCATCCCCACCTTGTTGGCCTTCTGAAAAGCCACAAAGACCTGGCTTTGTCGGCGGGCCTGAAATTAACTACCTCTCCCCCTTGAATGTTTTGTTGACTGCCTTGTTTAATATTTTATATTGTATTGATTGTTTTTATATTAATTGTTGTTAGCCGCCTCGAGTTCCCCTTGACCGGGGAAATGAGGCAGGGTATAAATCAAATAAATAATAATAATTAACCATGTCTCACAGACAAAAATAAGGTCAAATGAGGCCTCTTTTAGAAGCAGGAGGAATTCTGGTAATTCGTTAGCGAGGCTTCGTGCATTAAACACTTTGCATTTGAGGCCAGAAGGGGTGGACCTGGATGAAGTTGGGGGCATGCATACCTAGTTCTGGTTGTTGGGGGGCGGTTGATTGGATGAGGTTTGAAGGTCTTATGTTTAATACAGCCAGCTCGATAGTCAATGTAAAGGTCAGTCTCTCCTTGGTCTTGACATCTTTTGCAACCAGAATTTCCATTGCTAAGGCAGTTATTAAGTGAGCTGTGACCAATTTTATGACCTTTTTGCCATTGTTGTTAAGGATACTACTACAGTTGTTAAATGAATCAGGGAGTCATTTGCTTGTCAGATCTTGGCTGGGAAAATATGGCTAGGAAGATCACAAATGACACAAGCATGCTGGAACCATAGTGAATACATGCCCATTGCCAGTTACCCAAATTTTGATCACATGCCTGTTGAGATGCAGCAACAATTGTAAGTGTAAGCACTGTGTTTGGAGGCTGTTGAGGGCAAAACAGATTCCAACACGAGCATGATGGAATAACTATGTGTATTTGGATCCTCCATAGACAAGTCCATTTTGGGTACAGTCCATTTTAGGTACAGGTCTATCTCCAGATAGAGCTGTATACAACCTAGGGTTTTTTCCTGGACTTGTAACTCCTGCTTGAAGAGCAGGTGGCAGCTGTGGCTAGAAAAGCCTTTGTACATCTTCAGTTGTATCCATACCTGGGCTACAGCTCTGCTCACAGTAACTCATTCCATTGTAGCCTCTCATTTAGAATATTGTAGTCCAGCTTCCTGAATCTGCACCATCAAATTGTCAGCAAATTTGATAAATTTGCATTTGCAACTTTTTTTCAGTTATAAATGATTAAGGGGGTAGAGGTTTAACTTCCAGTGAATGTACTATTCCTATCTTTAAAACTCTGAAAATCAACAAGCAAAAAACAAAAAGCAATAAAGACAAAAACTCACCAAGGGCAAAAAAAAAAAAGGGTCCCTTATTTTTGTAATACTAGCATGTTTTGAGTTGGCCTCTTTCAGCCTCATGGAAAGGCAGGAGGAAAAGCTGTAGCCTCTGGTTCTCCAGATATTGTCCTCTTATTATAACTTAATTCAAAGGAATAAGTATTTGTATCTGTAAGGTCAACTGCAGCAATTCATTTATAAATGTATACTCAGCTAATGTTATAAGTGGATCTACTGCACTTGATCCTGAATTGGATCTCCTGCACATGATCTATTATAATAGATACAAAAAATACAGAGTTGTATTCTCCATCAGCTTGAAGGATATAAACAGCACAAGAAAGAAATACAGAATTAGCAGATTGTGGAAGAAGTGATTATTTTCATAATACACAAAGACCCTTATTTGCCTGCAATGTTTCCTGAAATAGGTCAAATCCAGGGGTGGGTTTCAGCCGGTTCGGTCCGGTTCAGTAGAACCGGATGTTAGATATTCTGCAGTTCAGAGAACCGGTAAAATGGATTACCGGCTGGCCCCGCCCGTTTGCTCCCACCCCGCCCGTGCCAGGC
>JANHGC010001849.1:182778-207120 GCA_027560395.1 Boaedon fuliginosus
TCTATCTATCTATCTATCTATCTATCTATCTATCTATCTATCTATCTATCATCTATCTATCTATCTATCATCTATCTTATCTAAAAAAGTAAAATGATTTATTTATATTTCCTATTTCTAAACTGCCCATCTTGCTTACAGAAGAGCTCTGGGTGATGTATACAAACATTAAACTTATATTTAGAACATTTCTTTTCATTAAACCTATATTTAGAACATTTCATTTAAGTAATCATTTAGCAGAAAGTTTATTCGTAATGCACTTTCTAACATTATTTATGTGCAGAATTAAATGTAGATGAGAAATTATCTGCATGAGTTATAACTTTAAGTTTCACTAAAGCTAGTAGTAAAAAATAAATATTTTTAAAACTAAATTAAAAATTAGGTTATTTTAGAAATATGGCCTTTTAGTATAACACCTTCAATTATATTTGTATTCATGATGAATAGAGCAATCTTAAGCAAAGAATTCCTATTGAATAAGATTTAAAAAATTTATTTAAGATCGGCAACTGAAAGTGATCAAGTGCAATACAGATTCATAAAAAATGTTTTATTAATCTGTCTTTAGTTATATTTATTTGACCATTATATGGTAACAGGTTTCTCAGCTGTTTTAATAAATCACTGGGTCAACATATTAAAATATTATCACGATATTATACACTAGAATCAATTAGGATGATGTTTCAGAACATATGAAATGCAGAATTGGCCTTTTTTTATAAATCCAAAAGGTAAATCAGAATTGGGGAAAGGAGAATAAATATAAGGATGTTGTATTTATTATATTCAGTAACTTGGATTTTTTAAAACAAGAATACATTAACACATTTTCGAACAACAATGGTTTTAAAAGTACTTCCAATAAATAAAACCAAAATCTTTTCCTTAGAGAAAGGAATGTGTAAAACCCATCTAATTTTATAGTAAAGATATTCTGAACAATTTTCTGAAAACGTTTATTATATTTCCCTTCCTACAAATTTAGGAATTGTAGTGGGAATTCCAGATATATAGCACCTTGGCAAAGATCTGTAAGACTGAAATATTACATTATTTAATAAATGTTACTGACAGCCATTCAGTGATTGCAAACAATTGCACAGAAATAATAGCACATATTAAATAGCTGATCCAAACTTTTCCAGCATTTTGTATACTATGCTTTGTCGTAACTTTGAACAGTCATGAAGCAACCAGTTGTAAGTTGAAGATTACCAGTAACCAGCCCAAAATTACCAAACAAACAGGTTTCATGGCTAAAGTGGAACTAGAATTCACAGTCTCCTGCTATTTAGCCTGGTTTTTCCATACTAAAAACCAGAAAGAAATATTAATTTTATGTAATTTAATTATTTATCCAATACATAATTTCTTGATTAAAAAACAATTTAAAAATCAGTACAATGCCATCAACATATAAAGACAAGATCCTGATAAATTATTATTATTAAATGAAATAAAGTTTTAAATATAGAGGAGCAAAAGAGACATAATTGTTTGAATGAAATCAAATATTGGCTTGAATAAAACTATTTTTGCAGAAAGCTATCAACCAGGTTTTCTTCATCGGTGACCTCCAAATGTGCTACAAACCATTGAAAAAAACTCTCCAATTTATACCAAATGCATACAGAACTTGGAAGAGAAGGAGCCTGCTTGGAAGAATCTGACAGCTGGGCAGCTTATCTCAGAGAAGACAATTCTTCAATAAACTGACCTTATATTATCTAAGAATTTATAACAAACATGCTGAATTATTGTACCCTTTAACAAACTACCAACCATATAAATATTGTTGTCCAAAAGTTACACTCTTTCTATAATTGGTCTAAGTCTACAGCCTGGCTGCAGCATTTTAAGTTAGCTGAAATTTCCAATCTTCAAAAGCAATCCTACATAGTATGGAAGAGATCTAATCCAGATGTAACCATACTATGTCTTACCAGCACCAAAAACAGGCATATTTGGAGCCGAGCAAAAGATTCCTGGCTACCAATGATTAAATCTAGAGATATCCTCAAACTAAGTATCTGAACCCCAATTCACGTATCTTTTTACCAGCCAAGATCAGTTAGATGATTTCATTTGTTCGCTCTCATCCAATCCATACCAAACGGTATTTTTTTAAAAAATCAACATTATCTTTGGATTATGACAGATAGGACTAGGAATCATCCGATTTGTGGTAGGATTTGGACTACCAGATTGAAGGATCATAAAAAATTCATTCTCCTATCAAACGCCCAATTGAAGGGCATCTACTCAGACACTCAAAATAGTTTCGATCCCATAACTATCAACCTATATTCAAGTGAATCTCAGTAAGTTGTACAATACCCTCAAGGGGGGAAATGAATATTACATGCCATTATATGTATGTTTTATTAACATAATGGAATTCAAGGCTAGTTTTCTTCTATTAGCTTTTATAAACCAAGAGAATATGGTTGAACCATTCAAGAATAGACATGGTGTATGTTAATTTCCCCAGAATTTTATTCACTTCTTTGGGCTATATAAACTGAAAAATATTCATCAAAATTGAAGAACAGAACTCCATTAAACTCCATTAATGATAGTATTCGAATCTAATGGGTACCTGGATATAGTGATCTACTGAGCCAGCGTCATTATTTTTTTTGAAGGCCAAATATAGACTTATGTGAAAAAGGTCCATTATTTAACTAGTGCACATACTATGATAATAGAGAAGAAAAGAATCTTTGTTCCATTTCTCTTCTGGAATATTTTTAAAATAGGTTTCTGTTTTACATTCCGTCAAAGTTTCTCGAGTGTTTCATTAATGTCTCTTCAACTTTCATTTTAATTTAATAATCTAATCTATCTATCTATCGAAGGACATTTGTTTAGCTTCATGAAGCATACACAGTAATCATTGAACAACTATTTTTGCTACATCTTTGCTACTGGAGATGGCATGAAAATCCACTGCTACACATCTACCCTAACAAAGAAATAACCAAGGAGAGAAGGACTACCAACATCCCGTGGAATAAACATAATTCTATTATGGCCAAGTAGCATCCATCTTGAAAATGTATTCAGTCCAGTAAAATGTATATAATAATATCCCATCTTGAAATAATTAAGGCAGATCTAAGGTATTAAAATTGCTGAGTATTTCTTCTATTTCCTTCTCTTTTGAAGCAAAAGAACCAGTATGAGCTTTAAAGGGATGCTTTATCATAACTGCTTCATGAAGCAAATTCGATCCCACCAACTTTTTATGGCTAAAGCAAAGCAAGTACATTTCTTTTTTTAGTTTTGGGGTGTCCTCCAGGATTTCCACTAGCTGGAAGAGGCTTCTGTGCTGCCCCTAGTGGACCTGCTAATCAAATGTCAAGATCTCAATAAGACATAGCACACCACCGTTGCCTCTTGACTAGGTAAAGACATGATTTCCATTGTTACACAATGACCTGTATACTTGTAATTTTAGCTACTGAGTAGTTCCATATTCATGCACAGTGTTGTTCTTGATTGGACTAGCAAAGTGGTCTGCACACAGTAAAGACAATCTACTTCATTCCAGTCTTACTACTTATGGTGAACCTATCTGCAAGTAAGGAGCTGAAGACTGTTGCTTACAAGATGAAAAAAAATAATAACAGAAGATATTAAATATGTGAACCAAATGTATAATGCAACTCAAACACAAAAACAAAAAAACAATCACCAACTTTGGGATTGTTAATGGGTGAAAAGAAGATAGGAATTTGGAAAGGAATTAAGCACAATCTTTGTTATTTTCCAAATAAACTATATTTCCCTCATCCGATGTATTAATGCTACTTTACCTGTATCTTTTGTTGTCCACAGGGACAATATCCATAGCAATGTAATACTGCTGATGAGGATCTAGGCCTGAAATTTTCACTCTCATTGCAGGGAACATCCGTCTGAATATAGAAAGAGTATTTAATAAAAAACAGATTTGGACACAAAATCAGGAACATGATTGAAGTAAAACCCTCAATTCTTTCTCATTTAAAGTTATCTGCAGGATTTTTTTCCTTTTTAAATCATCAGAGCCAATTCATTCACAAAACAACTCTAACACATTGTCTCAACAACTTTTACATGTATTTTATTTGTTAGTGAAATTCCTTCAAAGAACAAACTCAACCCCACATAAGTATAGATGGGAATTAGCAAGCTATTTTTTGCATTTAATTTGTTGCTTTGTTTTAAAACTCGCATCCCAGGCTGAAATAGCAGCTGCAGCCAATCAGAAATATAATTTTCAGTTTGCCATTATGATCCTCATTTTTTTTCCTGAAAATAGCTACAGCTCATTTTCATGTCTTAGAGCCCTGAATCTAAACATTTCCCCTCTACCATTACATGCATACATGCACACATACCCAAATTGATATGTAAACAGATGATCAAAACTATCAGTTCTGTCATGGGAAAAGAAGATCTATGTCTTTATCAGCTGTTTCTAATAATTAGCATAGTGAAGCAGTGAATATATGTTACAGAAACAATAAGAATGGTTTTAGAGGTGAATTTAGCAGGACAGGGTTATACTACTTATAATGTTGGGGGGGGTATGTATGCACAAGTGTGTATATGTATAAACTCCAAATCATTGTTACATCTCAATTATATACATATAGTATATAGACACATATCTACCCATAAGGGTACAATTCTAAATGTGTATTTAGAAACAAATTCCAATAATACAAATGGGATTTACTTCTGTATAAAGACAATTATGAATCATTTTCCCCATGATTTGCCACTTTTTAAGTAAAAAGACTTATTAAATATACTATTTAATAGGTATTATAAAATGTGTTTATATTTCATATTTCTAAACTGCCCATCTTCATTACTTCATTAAAAGAATAAAAAATCCACACAGCAATTTTGCTACTGCCTAACTGAAATCACTATACAGAAATTTATGAAGTACTGTAATGTAATTCTCAAATTAGCTCACGTAAAAACTGTCTTAGCTTTAAAGGAATTTCATAACATCTTTTGATTTTCATACAAAGGGCACAGAGTGAGTTCTATTTTCCTAAAATTCTCAGTATTTTCTAAAAATATGAAATCTAAATTACATTCTAGAAATAATAAAATTATTAACATGTTTTTAAAAGCCAAGAAGAAAACTAGGTGTGGATAACTAGTCTTTAACATTTTTTAATAAGATAAAGAAAAATTGACAGGAAAATTGTTAAGCCAAATGTTGCCTTGTGTTTTTTAATACTGCATTTCAATCATTAACAAAGTCTCCCTGAAAATGAAGAAGGTAACACATGGCTTCAATAAAACGTGTTCCTGTCATTTTAATGCATTTAGATACATTTCTACAATACAGATTTTTATCATACTGTATACATTCTTTAGAAAATAAGAAAAAGTTATTTTTAGGAGAATGTAGTTTTGTTAAAATAATGGACAGGAAATCTACCATTCCTCACATTCTGCCTCATTTATAATTCTAATGGCCTCTCCAGCTTCATAATTGGCTAAATTATTTTCACATATCAGCAATTTGAATTCATACCCACCATTCTTAAATACTATTACATGTTGAGATAATTTAAACTTCCAACTTTCACAACAGTAAATGTTTATGTTTAATTAGCATAATGGTGAAAGTTTGAACATGAAAAATGCTTGAGACAATGCAAATTATCTGAAGCAGAAAGCCAAAGGCAACCAATGGTCTCTCCTGAAGATTTTGTTTCTGATTTTCTATCATAAAACTTCTAGAGAAATTGTATTCATACTTCAGGAAGCTAGAAATGGTAAGTGAAAGATTTTCACTATTATGGGAAGAAAAGATTCAACAGAGAATAACATTTCACTTTTAAAAAATGGACTGATCATTATTGATAATAAAAAAATTAATCTAAAACCAATAGCCTTTCCAAGGAATATACTTAAGATCATTGATTAGCTGGAAAAGAAGAAAGAACTTCATTTTTACGACTGTTACTAAGACTGTGCCCCTTATTTTAAAATGTATCTCTAAATCTGGCTAAATAAGGACATGGACATTATGTCAAATGATTTACATACAACAATCCCTGTAATACTGAATATTGGAGATTGTTTGCCTTCCGTTTTGGTATGTCGTTCCAAAACATAAGATTTACTTCCAAATCAACACGGCGGAGATGAACGAGCGTTTCATAGTTAATGTTAAAAACACCCCGTTTTTCCATTTATTTGAAGGGTAACCCATCCACCAGAAAAATGCGTACGGGGGAAACGGGGCCGGTTCTGTGACCGATTGTTGAAGAGCAACACATGTAACCCCAAATATTCTAAGGAAATATAATTCGGTCGTAAAACCTTCTATCCAAACGTTAATTCCACAGTGAATGTCGGAGCTGCGCGGATTCTTAGATTTAGCGGCACTGCCGGGTGTTTTTGTTTTTTTTGTGTGTTTTGAACCCGTGATTCGGGCGGATTATTCGCCCTGCCTTTACCTTCCCGCCTTGGTAATAATCATCTCGGTGCCGATCTCGTGGAAACGCTTCCAGAGCTCCGCGCCTTGCAGGTCCACCCGCGGCACTTGCGGGGCAAGTAAAGGCGAGGTAGCCTTGGCGGGGCCTGCAGGAGTCCGAGGGGGCGACGTACCGTTTAAGAAACTCTCTTCACACCCACCTGTAGGAATCAAAAGAGAGGAGGGGGTGAGGGTTGGGAAAGATACGAGAGGGCGGTTAGGGAAAATGTAACGGCCTAAAAAGGGCTAAGCCTAACCCGAGAGGCGATTACGGTAAGATACCGTCTATGCACCCGGGTGGGGAGAATAATAATAATTTGAAAATCCCACAGAAATCCTAACCACGAAACTAGCGCCTTGTTTTGTTTTTCAATGGGAAAAGGCGCCTGAAGCGTGACTCGCTTGTCCTCCCCTGCCAACTCTCCCGCGCGCTTCAGGCGCACGTGCCTCCCTTAGAAAAGGGTTTTCTAAAGGCTTTTCTCCCTGTTTCCCCTCCCCCCCAGTGCTTTTTTTTTTTGCTACGGCCACAGCTCCTTGAGTCCAAATTCCACGCGGGTGTTTGTAAACGGGCAACGATTTTGGGGGGGGGGCGGAAGAGAAGCGAGGTGAAAGGCTCGGAAGAAATTAAAAAAAAATCTTGCTGGGAAAAGGCGGGAATTCATTCCCTTCCCCCACCGCGAGCGGCCCTATGCAAAAAAAAATAGCGCGAGGCCCACCCGGGGTGGCAAGATAGGCTTAAAGAGCCGGCGCGTTCGTGCGATCTGTCGCCTCGCCCTTCCTTGCAACAAAAAGGCATCGGAGGCTTACACGTCAATTAGGGGCTGCTTCCTAAAAATAATAAATCGCCTTCAAACAGAAGCAGTCTAGTTGGTTTCACATTCGCTCTTTTTTAACGGTTATTATCGACAGCCGTCCTTTTTCCAAGGGCCATTTGAACTGAAGTCGGCCTCAATTTAAAGAAAGACAGCTTCGCCATACCGAATACTTTACACATCTTTTAATTGCGGGGGTTTTTTTTTTTGGAATGGATTGGAAGCTGATAGTGGAGACTTCGCCGCTTAGGCCCAAATCCTACTTAAAAGGCGACAGAAAGGAAGTATTAACTGAAATCCAGACCTGCTTCTGCACTGATTGTACCTAGTACCAGGCATGCAAGGCCACCCTGGGTGTATTGACTTGGAAGTAAATTGAGACAACAAAGAGCTTTAGTATTATTTCATTTTCGGATGAATTATAAAATAAAGGTTCATGGGCTTTAGGCCTCTTTATCGGATGCGCCCACAAAAATGTCATCACCAGACAAATAACCAAAAACACCACAATGAACTTCGTTGTTTTGCAGGGGCAGATTACATCGACTATGAGCCCAAGCAAACGTGAATTTAGCAATCCAATCCGAAATAGATTTGAAAATAAATCTGTAAATTTAAATTAGCTTAAATATCAAATTCATGTTTGTAAGAAAACCTATTACCCATATTTTCTTTCACTTGAAGGAAAGTATGTAATATTTTATCAATTTAAAGGGTGTAGAAACATTACTATAAATATATTCAGTGTATTTTGATTTGCATATACTGAATTGGACCATAATTAATTAAATCCAATGCAGTTGTTGGAGTTAAAATATTAACATCTACATTTTTGAACTAATGTAATTATCAAGAGAAAAAAATAAGTCTCATTGCCATAAATAACATTTCAGTCCAATTAAAAGAAAGAAGCTGAAAAGCAGTAAAGATTATCTGGTTAAAAGTGCATCCCATCCATGCTTAAGTTAATATAAATTATTTTTTCTTACTAGCAATTTAAAGCAAATGGAATTATTTTTCTTAGAAATTAAAATGTAATGTCTATCCACAAAATATAAAGATCTTGTTTTAAGTCAAACTAACTCAGGTTTGAGATCATGCACAGTTCATCTGAGAAATCTATAAGTGAATGACCTTTCAAGATATGTTATGTTATGGGGTGTTGAATAGAGCTTATTCCCTTTTAGTTCAATGGTATTCACCACCAGATGTTTCAAAGACTGCAGCCTAAAAACCCTACCCCACCAGTAATGATAATACAATTATTTTGCACACACTGTTATGCAAAATGCTTAACCACATAAGAATTTATTTGATACTAAGCTTAGACACTACAAAATCTTCTATAGTTTAGCATTGTGGGCCAAAACATCAAGTTTGGTTATGTCTGTATTGTACAAATTTAAGCAAATGGGTTTATTCAATAACCAGGTTTATTTTTAGGGTGAAGGCAACCCTTGTGTGATTTTTAGTCCCCTTTATTTCCAATTGACTTACGCTTTTTTTCCCTTTTAGATTGCAAAGCTCCTGGAGGCTGAACCCCCTGAACTCCTTAGATTGGGGAAAGAAATTTGCAAAGCAGTGGTACTGGAGCTGAAACATGAAACATAGTACTATATACTCAGTTGGGACTAATCCCACAGAAACCAATTCCTTCCAGAAAAAAAAACCCAAACAAAATAGAATTAAAATTACACTTCACTTCTTTTCCTTTTACTGTGTTATTAGTGCTTTACTATTGTTATTAGTAAAGACTGAACAGAGCATTAGAACTTTGCCCAGTTTTTTTTAATCCTTCATTTTCTGCTACTACGATCGGACCCTGTTCATGCTTCTGAAAACCACAAGACAGCTCGGTCTGATTTATTCAGGGTATAAATTGAAGGGAAAGGACAGGCCGCTGAGTTAAGCTATGATAGCCTTCTCTCGGTCCGAGAAGAGACGTCGGCCTGGGGATTGGGACCATTGTAAGTCTTTTGGAGGGAAAACGTCTCCATTTTTCAGTTATGATCAGGCGAGGGAAATTTGTCGGGCGGGAAGTTCTTTCTTAAGAGAGAGTGGGCTGTGAAGGCAAGAGGACGCAAGGACTTACCGGGAGGTACCTCCCGGGCGCCACAATTCTTCGCTACTTCAGGCGCGGCCGAGCAGGTCTCAGCGTTGGAGGGCGAAGCGGCGCTCTGTCCCGCGCCTTCGCCCGAGTCCGTGCCGCAGCTATTCCCGTGGCCGCCGCCGCCACCTTCGGACGGCGTCTCTTCCCCGTTGGCTCCAGGCAGCCTTCGTCGCTTCTGCGGCGGCGGGTGTTGGTGCGGCTGCCGCGGCGGCTGCTGCTGTTTCTCGGCTCCGATCAACGCCTCCACCGAGAACGCGTGAGCCTTGAGGCTCAGCACAGGGCAAGGCGAGGCTCTCCGCTTCTCTGCCATATCGGGCCGGCCGACTGGAAACCACCCTTCTCTCTCGCCCCCGCCGGCTGCTTTGCTCTTCCAGGCCGCGCCGCTCGCCTTCGCTTGGCTTCGCCGCTCCTTTTGCATCCACCTCCTAGCAGCCTGAAGTGGGTCGCAGAGCGTTCCCCCCTCCTCTTCCCTTTGCAAGCCCAGACGATCCCGGTATGCCAAAGCGGGGCTTCCCGTCCTCCCCTCCTCCTTCTCCCGCAAGCTCTGCCTCGTCTGAGGGGCCGAACTGCTCTGACATGGGTAACAAACGCTCTGCGGACACAAATTAGGGCTTGGAATTGAAATTTGTTGCCTTGATCTGTCAGCACTTCCAGGCAGGAGACCGGTGGGAAGAATTTGCTCATTAGTGTCAGTAAAGTGGCTGGGACGGGGCGGAGCCCAGCGAGGAGGAGGGCTGTCAATCAAGATGTGGTTTTGGCCAATCAGAAATTAGGAATAGCCTTTCCCCCCCCCCCCCCGGTTGCTTCTTCCTTAGAGTGTCCTAAAAGTGCCAGATTCGAGAGGCCAGAGTGGGCTTCGTGGGCTTCTTTGACTGGACCCTCCGAGCAAGACTTTCGCTTTCTTCAGGCCATTACAGCCTTTCATCTTTCTCCCGACCGAAACGACAGGCAGACGGGAGAACTGGAAAAACCCAAGTCCTCGCTCTTTCAGGGAGTGGGCGAGGTGCTATCTTTCCTCAGTTATCCATCTCTAAAATGGGAATAATGCAACCAGAAATATCGGTAGTTTTTAAAGAAAGTAAACATTTCAGCACGTCGTTGATCAATAGCTGAGACCAGTTTTAGTTTGCCTGTCTACTCAAGAAATACAGGTTGCTGTGTTGATAACTTTATTCCATAGGAGCAAATGAACTCTTTTTAGTAGAGGTATCTCCTAAAAACAATTATCTACTCGTTTCCAAAGCCAATTTACCAATTTATCAAATGATAAGAGTATATCACTGTCTCTGTATTAACATATATGTGTATATAAATTTAGACAACATTCATCCCGACTGGCTTGAACATTAAAGCTTCTCCCTGGAACCCAAAGCCACTAAGAGTGATGATGTTAAGTGTATCCCACATTAAAGTTTTAGAGTAAGATGCCACCCAATTCCCTATTGTTTCTCTTCCCATTATTTCTGTAGCCATTTCTTTCAGTTCAGGTCTCTAATGAGAACCAAGGTGTCCCAAAGCAATAGGGATGGGATCCCATCCATGGCCTTCCAAGCATGTATTCCTCTTAAGATCGTAACTGGTGGCTATGTTCCCTCTAACCCGCCTGCATATTTGTGCACGAAACTTGCTGAATTGCTGTCTAAGCTCACTTTGCTTCTTCCCTCACCCTTGCAGCTCAGGGTCAGCTTCAGGTACCGTACTGTGAGCTTTTCTGCCAAGGAGAAAACTTAAGGACCCAGATTGTTGGGGGTAATAAGCTGACTCTGTAACTGCTTGGGGAGTGTTGTAAAACTCTGATAAGCAGTATATAAAATCTGAGCGCTATTGCTATCCATGTTGTAAGCCGCCCAGAATCCTTCGGGAGTTGGGCGGCATAAAAATGTAAATAAATAAATAAATAAATAAATAAATAAATAAATAAATAAATAAGGATTATCCCTGTCTGTGTATGAGAAAGAGATATATTAGGATCTCTTTTTATTGACCCCCCAAATATGGCAATCCAAGTTGGAGAACTTTGACGTTGGGACTAGCCAAAACCCCCCACAATTTTACAGGCCTGCAATACCCAAAAAGCTCTTTCCATGCTACCTTTCAGTATTTATAAACAGAGAAACATCCATGATTTCGCCGACTACCCCAACCCATCACAGAAAAAAGCCACTGCATCTTCTAAGAACCATGTTAGGAAAGGTAAGGGGTTGCTCGCTGAGCCTTCCAGGGAACCTCTGCAGCACCCAACCCTGTCTCATGCTGGTAAGGTAGACTTCCCAAAAAAGCCTTGCTAAGGCATCGGAGTGTCAGCTCTGTCTATAAAAAAGTGGCTTCCTCCAGTACCCTAACCCAAGCCTGGGACTTGATTAGGGCCAGAATTGGGCTAGACCACCTGCTTGCAGAAGCTATTAGCTATTAAGGCTTGCGGGGATCTCATCTGTGACTCAAGAGGCCAGCAGCTTTGCTCTGCAGCGGCTGTCCAGAGCTGCTCCTGTATACGGAAGATCCAATTCAGCTAGCAAAGATTAACATTATGAAGAGGCCTCTCTACATCAAATTTATTTTTTATAGGGTACACGCAGTGTTTGCATGGATTTTTTGTTCACCTCACTTCCAAAATGTTCCTGTTTCAGGTCCTCCTTTTCTAGTCCTGTTTGACTCCAGATGATCCAGATACATGATGTAGAAGCAACCAAGGGCTCAAGACAATCCAGTTGTTGGTCAGAAGGCATACTTTGTGCAACTATTTCTGCAGCTGGGAGGGAGCATGTTTATTTTAATTAATTAATTTAGTTAAGCTGGTGTGTTTAATTGAATGTTCAGTATCTTCTTTCACTTGTGTTTTTTGATAGCAAACTTTTCAGTGATGATTTCCCAGGTGATGGGACTACAGATCAAGAAAAAAAACACCACTCCAAATGTGCCAGATTGTAAATACTTTTGCTGAAATAGAATGATGGAGTTTTTGGTATTTGCTTGAAATCGAATTGATTATGTCAGCAAATGTTCTCAAAATAAACACCCACAGTCTTATGGAATCGTTGCCAAGTTAATTTGCCTAATGAACTGATGCATCCCTTGAAATAAATTCCTCAGATCCAAAGCAACAAGCAAAGAAACAAAATCCATCCCTTTCTAATATTAGACAGGCTTGGCAACTTTGCTCTGAGGGGGTCTGCATTTCGTTCAGAAAATGTTTATCATTAACAAAAGATTTTCACTGGCATAAAGCATGAACATCAAAGCTTCATCCCAATATCCATTTTACAATTTCACCCCACCCTAATACTTCCTTTTTGATTTTTTAAATAAAATACATTTTTGAGGGAATTGAACTACTGAGGTGTCATTCCAAAAGAGCCCTTTGAAATAGATTACTCCAGAATAAGCAATCCGGTTGCTGATTGTAAACAACGAACCTGAATATATTCAATTCGGTTGAACTTTGAAATAAAAGCCATAATTCAAATTCTATAAATGTGAACATTTTCAGAAGAGTAACTTGTCTTAATCTATTGCAGCAAAGAGAGAGAGAGCTCAAAAGATGTAACAGCAATTAAAAGTAGCAGTTTATGGTGCCATGAGACATTTTAAATGTGAATATAATAATGGTCTCTTAAAATTCATTTTATTCTGTAATGTAACTCTCCATTTGTATATTGCAATATAGTTTCAGTGCAGGTCCCTTTTGTAAATCACCGATTGGTTTATTTTACTCTCTTTGAATGAGGAATCCCTTTGCAAGGTGGATTTAAAAACCAGGAACCAGTAAAATTTCAAAAGTTTTACATGCCTGTTTCGTTTTTTGCTTTTGATTTGGGATTCTTGCAAAAAAAAAAAGATGCTCTCCCAGAGGAGAACTTAAAAGTTCAGGGACAGCATTGAACACCAACACAACTCATTTGCAGCTTCAGTGGCAACAGTGATGGAACTAAGAAATATACTAAGAAAAGGAATGTACTAGGAGAAAAAGTTCACATGTTGCTTTTGTGTTCCTTTTCATTTTATTGGTGGACAAGTTCTCGAAACCTACCTTCCTATTTTGGCAACAAGGACAAAGCAGCGTATGACTCCAAAATCAGCCTCAATGTTGCTCCTCCAACTCTGCCCCAAAATTTTAAAGCTATTCAGAATCCCACCCCAGAAAGCTAGGAAACTTTACAGAAAAGGAAGGAAGCATCTGGAGTCATTCCAGCTATTCTGCCCTTCCTGCCTCGCACATTCCCTTAGGTTTACAGACAATCTTCTGTATGGTCAGCCACCTTTCTCTGACCCTTCCAGAGACACCAGGTATTGAATTTAATGAATGAGATGACCTGTCCTCAGGTGAGCTGTTGGTTCCCTACAACTCCCTAAAAAAAAAAGAAATATTTTCTCTTCGGGCAAGGATAATTTCAGTGAAGGTTCCTTGATGCCCTCTGAGCTTGGTTATTTTCTTGCAAGATGTTCATTGGTAATGAAACATCTGCAAGAAAACAACAAAGCTCAGAGCGTTCCAAGGACCCCTCATTTCAACCCAGAGCTACAAATATTCTCTTCTCTTGGTAACTTCAATGAGTTATCCATACTCTTCCCTCTATGTAGAGATGACTGACAAGAAAGATTATTGTTCTAATAAATTCTCAGCTGAATTTAGTTATTCGCTTACAAGCCATCTGCTTACTATAGATTTCATTCTGAGAAAGCGAGTGCAGTTTTTTTTTAATTAAATGGCCAGAAGAATTATCGCATTCGAAATTGCTGCATATGTGCAATCTATTTACCCTTATTTAAATTGTGCCCCCCTCCCCAGTCGGTATTATTTGGGGACAGTAAGAGAGAGGATTTACTTCCATTCACATTTAAGCTTTCCCAATCTGGCATCCAATATATTGCAGATGTATTACAACTATGACTCTTATCACCCACAACCACTGTGTCATTGAGGACAATGGGCTTTGTAGTCTAAGAAAATAGCTTCAGTGTAATGAAGATTGTTAGGAAGGCTGGGAATAATAAGAGGTTAGTAGTGTAGCATAACTGAAGCACCAAGTTGGGAAAGATTATTTGGGAATACCCAGTTCCACTCATCTTTGTCATCTTTGAAATGTCACCATTAAATATCTTTCAGTGTTCCTTTTGGTTCTCTTCTTCAATATTGTACATTGCCATGAAAAGGCAGTAGAACATGTTATGCTCAATAAATAAATTTCTTAAGTAAATGTGTTTCTTCAGTTTGTGTCTTACTATAGAAATGCCCTAGAGAAAAGGTAGGGCTATTAAAGAAAAACATTTCCTTTTTTTTTTCCAGAAGAAAAAAGAAATCTAAAATTGGAAACGCTTTGCACAAATTGAAAACAAGCCTAACCCAATACAAGGAATCTTCCCAATCTATTAGGTCAGTTCCGAATGCAAAATTGTGCGAGGGTTACAAATATTATCTTGGTGTCATCAGCAAAATTTTGTTTTCCCGTGTGTGTCTGGATTTCATTGGTTTTTTCCAAGTGCACGTCAGTCCTGCTCATTGATTTTGTTTCAGTGAACAAAGAAAAAGAAGAGTGTTTGTCAAGCATTGTTATTGCCACAACTTTCTACACACACAACAGAAGCTAATTCCAACCACTTTTAAGTAAGCAAGCATTTAAGATGCTAAAATAATAGTTGAAAATAAACAAGGATATTTGTTCAATGAATTTAGGATCGGAGCATTGTAAATTTATTGATAGAATTTCATGAAGATGGCATTAAGAAGTTTCACACTGGTTTAAAATAATTTCCCACGGGCAAGGCAATAGGAAGGATATTTTAAGAATTCATTCTTGGGCTCTGTTCTGCTAATAAAGACCAATGTTCTTATGTCCCTAGAGAGGTACGTTGTTGGTGATGTGGAACCCATTGCAAAAATGCATACTGCTCCAAATCAAGGACCTTTGAGCTCTAAATGGTTGTTGCCCTAAGGGATAGTAGCCATATAAAAACATATATTCATTTATTTCATCTGAAAGTTGGTTCAGCTGTCATCAAGGATTCTCTGTCTGGGAAAAACCACCCACTGCAATTTCTCCCTTCAGTGACCCATTTATTCAGTTGTACATCTAATTGTGTAAAGGATAAGAGACTAAAATCTTTGTAAAAGGATTATCTATCCTAGCAAAGGCTAAATTATCCCGTTTCTATATCCCATTTCTTGGGAATAATGATTGGTAAATTCATTTGGAAGTAGATTTACCTTGGGAAGTTTGCCTTCAAACCAATATTTGTGTTCGTCTGATTACATTTCTAAAGAAGCAGAGTAAGCCGCCCTTGACTCAAAGGGGGGGAGGAAAGAAGGAAAGTAGGAAGGAAAGAAACCACTTCAAAAGATAGTTGTGTGTTTCACTGAGGTGGCTTGCAGGTAAACCCTGTAGCCTTTAGGGTTTTTATGAGAATATTCCACATTAGCACCATCTATTTTGAGTTTAGCCAAAAATGGAGAGACCTCTTTTATAGATCGCTCTCTAGTTCCCTCGGTTTGTTGCAGTAGGAAAATAGGTTTAGCCGCTGAATGCCTGGGAATAAGCCCCATTGTGACACCCCACAAACATTGCGAGCAAAATCCAAGATAAGAGATGAACGCCTGCTGCAAGCAGGCGACCAGAGCGGATTCTTTTTCGCCGTCCTCATCCAAATCTCAATCTTTTTTTTTCCCAAGTCAATATGAAGACCTTCTCAACCACTGAAACCCGCCCATCCAACCCGTCTGTTCTCTTGTCCCTGCCGCCGCTTCAAAAAAAGAAAGAAAGCAATTTTTAAACCCCGCAGTTAAGGTACCTGGGGGCGGGGGGAGGAATACAGGAGAGCAACATTTTTAAAAAGGAAGAAGAGGCAGAAACGCGATTTTTGTTCTCTCCCTAAAGACGGGCAACGGGAGGGTAGCGCCAAATTTCAAGAACTGCGGTTTAGTGGAGCATATTCATCCGTTGCTAGATCGCGGCTTAACCCCCCCGCGCCGCAGTCCCCACTTCCAGCTCTTAGGTCTGACTGAGTTGCGCTGGCTCGGCGCGCAGTTAAATCCGAAGTGCACTGCTGGCTGCAGATTTCCCTTGGGTAGTGAAAGTGTCTCGGCATTCACCAGCCCCGGAAAACTTCGCGTTCAGGTTCATTTCTAGTTCGGCGTCCCCTCGTCGTTTCCCTGGGATCCTGGAATTGCACTGCGTGGATTCGTTGCAAGATTACTTCCGGAGAGAAGAGAGTGAGACGAGGGCAGCAGAAGGAAAGAGAAGGCTTTCTTTTGTCGCGGTGGCTACTTACCGGAGCAAGTTTTAATCCACATTTCTGACTAACTGCGGGCGAAGTAAAAGCGAACTTCCCGAATGTCCCCGTGGCCTCGCAAAAGATTTTATTTATTTTATTTAAATTTATACCCCGCCTCTCTTCCCCCAGTCAAGGTGAGATGAGTTAAGACAGATATTGGCCCAGCTGATCCAACGCCCAGTTGCTTTGAACGCATTTACCTAAGGCATACATCTTCGTTGGCAATCCGCTATTCAGTTTCATTAGGAAAATAAATATTCCCCCCCACCACTCCCTGAACTTTAAGAAGTAGGCAATCTGGCTTCCTTCGGGTATTTTAGATAGCAACTTCCATCAGTCTCAGGCTGCAGGACTATTAGCGAGGAAATAGCAAGCATCTATTTATTTATTTGTTTATTTATTTTATTTCATTTTTATTAAATTTGTAGGCCGCCCAATCTTGTAGGACTCTGGGCGGCTCACAACACTTAGAAGCGGCTGCTTTTTTTTTTTTTGGCTAAATAGATAATTCACAGGGCCGTTTCGCCATAGACCGGGATGGCTGCCTTTCATACACGGAACACCGAAATACCAAGCTCAGAAAAGCTGCACTCTGCTGGCTAAGGCAATTCTAAAAGAGCGGTTGCTTTTTAAATGTGTGAATGTATATTGCTGTACAGGTAGTCCTCGACTTACAACAGTTCACTTAGTGACCGTTCAAAGTTACAGCGGCACTGGAAAAAGTGACTTGTGACCATTTTTCACACTTGTGACCATTGCAGCATCCACATGGTCACGTGATTTACATTCGGATGCTTGACAAGGGACTCACGTTTATATAACCTTTGCAGGGTCCCAGGGTTTCCCCATTTTGCCACCTTCTGCCAAGCCAAGTCAGTGGGGGAAGCCAGATTCACTCCACAACCACGTTACTGATGTAACAACTTGCAGTGCTTCACTTAACAAAGGTGGCAAGAAAAGTCATAAAATGTGGGGCAGAGCTCAGTTCATGAATGCCTCACTTAGCCACAATACAGGTTGGGCTCGGTTGTGGTCATACGTTGAGGACTTACCTGTATATGCATTTTGAAAGAGTTACTAAAATCTCCGCCTGAATGCCCAGCGTCATTTAAATAACAGTCTCCCTAAGTTGATCGGAAAGCAAACCAACAAGTGTGCCCTAAACCAGGGCTCCCCAACCTTGGCAACTTTATTAAGCCTGGTGGACTTCAACTCCCAGAATTCCCCAGCCAGAAAAGCCTTGAAGTCCGCCAGGCTTAAAGTTGCCAAGGTTGGAGAGCCCTGCCCTAAACGGCTTAGAGATAACAAAGGGATAAGTTTAAGGTTACACTCCCAGCCTTTTCTCCTCATTTTCATTTCACGCAAACCATGGGAATTACTGTAGATAAGCCGAAAGTCACCCGGTGAACTTCACGGTTAAGGGGTGGGGGGTGGGGGAGAGATGGGGACTAGAGCTTGGCCATTCTTCCTCTGACATCCAAACTCTCCCCACAAACCAAGTCATGTTTAGAGCTCCAGAGGGCGGAGGGAGCACGCTTCGTTTCCAGCAAAGTTCCACCTGCAACTTAAGGACCTGAAGTGTCACCTAGCTCTTTATTTCCCTTGGGTGTTTTGTTCCCGGTCGGTATGTCTATTATACACGCACAAGTACATAACGGTAGCTTAATGTTAACATCGGGCCGGCGGTGTGTGTCATTAAAGGGCAGGTGCGAGTGCCCTGGTCCTCCCCCCGCGCCCGGTTGAAGTCCTTGCACAATTCTCCCGCACTAAATAGAAGGGAAGAAACGCGGGCCAAGACTTCTTGTGTCCGCTAATTCGATCTGCGTCACTTGGTGCGTGAATATTTCGTTTGTTCCCGTTTTTAAAACGAACTCCCCCACCCCGTGGATCTCAGTCTTTGTGGACAGAGCACTGTGAAGGTCACGGGTGGCCGTGGGAAAGGGAGAAGGCGCTAAGTCAGGCGGCTGGTCCCAAGGAACGTCGAGGAACTGGGCCAGGGGGCCGACGGTTAGAAGCAGAAGCAGCCCAGGTTTTTGTGTTTTTTTTTAAGCAAAAGGAGATGTGAGTTTCGTGCTGTTTTGAATCCTCGATTTCCTGAATAAAAATGTGTCCAAATTTGGGGATAACGTTGAGCTGAGAGATTCGGTGGGATTCAGTGGGACTTCACTTCTAACTTGGTCCTGCTTCCTTGGTTCTCATCCAAACGAAAGGAGCGAAATTGCGTTGGCCCGCCAGATTCCGGATAGGCAAAAGGAAAGGCAGAAAGATGAGAATCGACTTCTCGGGATCTGGGCCAAGATGATTCTGATTAAAGAATTCGAAGGAAGGCGGCTTGGACTTCCTCGGAGGCACTCTTGATTTTTACACATATCCCAAGATCCTGGTTCAAATAAAGTTGGAGCCCATAAATGTGACATTTTCCCACAAGCTCATGTCCAGCACTTAATGGCAATCCCAAACTCTGGGATGATGGGAGAGGAAAAGGACTTTCGGAGTTGGGAAAGATGTTCTTCAAGGCAAGGGAAGTTGCTTCTTTTAAAACACTGGAACTAGGCCTGGCCTTTTGGGGATGATTCAACAGAGGTAGTGTGGAATAGTAATCAGAGTGTCCAACTTCAAGTCCATTCTCAGCTACGAATGCAGGCTGAGTGACTTTGGGTGAGTCATTCACAGCCTTCTTCACAGAGTTATTGTGAAGAAAAACGGGACGATCGGTTATGTTCTCCACCTTGAGCTCTGTACAAAAGGCAGGATACCAATATAACAAATTAATAAAATGGGAGCGTCACTGGGAATTTCCCAAGGGAGATAAAGCACAGGCCCCCTCAAGTCGTATTATGTTCATGATCTCCTTGGCAGTGGGAGTGTGTGAGGCTGGGGGTGGGGGGATTGGCAGCTCTTCTATATTAGGAAGCATTCAACCTTTTGGATGAGGAGTGGTGGGTATTGGCTGTCAAGGGAAGGAGCTGGAAGAAGCAAAGGACACTTGCCAATCTCCTCTTGAACAAATTTATCTCCTCTCTCCTAACCTCATCTGAAATGGACAATTTCAATTTTGGGCCCTCTTAAAAATGGAAGGCCTTGCAAACCAAGTGAGCTTGTTTGAATCCCAGAGTGGGTGGATTCTCCTTCTAAGCCTTGAACTAATAAGATAGTCCAAATTGTGCTCAACTCCTGATGACTTCATGGACCGGCAATTATCATTGCAAATTTATGGAGATGATTTTTACCATTTTAGCCTACGAGTTTTGGCTTTTTAAATGATTGCCCATATCGCATTTAGCAAATCAGACTCTGTTTAGGAGGAATGTCTGCAGGGCATGGTCAGAAAAAGTCAGAATGATGTTCGAGATAGTGCATCCAAAGTTCCACCTCTTCTTTTAATGCATATCTTGACAAAAGGAAGCACCCCCCCCTGCCCAAGACCCTGCTGCTTTCTCTTCCTATATAGATAACCAAGCCGGCTCTTATCTCTCATGGTGAAGCATGATAGATGGGCAATGATGATGGACGTGGTCTCTACAGGGTGCTACTCTAAATTTCCTGGCTTGCAAGGACTTGGGTGATCTCCTCTGGCTCGATAGGGTAGCCATTAATAATGGGCAACAGATTTTGCCCAAAGCTGGTAGAATATCATCCAAGGCAAGCACTTCCTGGCTCAATGCATTTCTGAGTTCCCTGGGAGTAGAAAATAATCTCTTTCCCTTGCCTTGAGTCAGATGCTTGGAGAGGCTGGTCACACCATGCACCTTGCCCCAGGGAGGCTTGGCATATTTTCCCATGGTTTAGCCTGGCTGTCAGCAGTCTCATACCGGTAGCATGCACTGTCAACCAGCTGTGCCAACTGATCTATCAATTCACCAAGAGTAACAGGGTGGAGGTGGTGGCACCCTTGGATTGTTCCATTCCACACATCAAGCCTGCTGGAAGCAGTGTCGGAGCTAGTGACAGCTCCAAGAGGAAGGATGCAGATTCAAAGGGCATCTGAGAGATAACTGAACAAAGAAGGGCTGTTTGTGTTTCTCTCAGTTATCAAGGCATCAAATATACATTAGTACACACACACACACACACACACACAGAGAGAGAGAGAGAGAGAGCCTCCTGACCCCCAATTCGGATTCTTGAATGCCAGTTCAGAAAGATAGGGTTTATTTTATTTATTTATTACATTTTTATGCCGCCCAACTCCCAGAAGGACTCTGGACGGTTTACAACATAGATAGCAATAGCACTGAGATGTTATATATTGCTTATCAGAGCTTTACAACACTCCCCAAGAAGATTGCAAAGTCAGCATATTGCCCCCAAACAGTCTGGGTCCTCATATCTGGGTTTCATATCTCATATTTACAATAGGGTTGCCCAACACATTCTCCTTTGAAAGTTTGGCAATGGGTGAGCACAGGACAGACTCATTGACCTGAGCCTAAAGTTATGGAAACCACTTTTCTGTTTCTCCTTCTCTCTTAGGTTCCTTCACCAAACACCAATGCACTGGATCTGGTTACTGAATCCATTTTCCCTCCAGCTTTCACAATCCATTGATCTGGACACTAACTTAACAAACTGCCTTTAAGCAGCAGGTTAAGCCACCTTCCCCAACACTCCTTAAGTTTTACACTAACCAGATGGACTATGCCGTGTACAGGTTGTGTCTAGGTTCGTATTTTTTTCTGGCTAGGCATATTGTGTGAATACTGTAGAACCTTTAAAGGGACAGAACTCCCCAGGGCTTTAAAAACTGAGATATGAAAATCTACACCGTTTGTATAAAGGTAGTAGGAATCAGTTTGTAATTATTTTTCTAGTATTTTCTTTCTCCTTCTCCTTCTTGTGCCCTCCAAAAAAAAAAAAAAAATCAGGCTTTGACCTGCTCGCTGCTCCAGAGGAAAAGTAAACGAGACATTCGGTAGCCAAGGGGATGAGTATGTCTCCATTGTGCCTGAGTTTGATGGAAGCTTCAGTGTTCAGATGGGGATCTCGTATTACATGAAATATTCCTTTAGGAAGCCCTATCTACTTCAGTTGTCCAGAAAGGGTGAAAAGAACAGGCAAAAAAAAAAAAAAAAAGTAAAAGAAAGAATTGAACTACACACGGGGGTTGCATATTGGTCTAAAAAAATCTGAACCAATATTATAAATTTTGTTTTTAAAGTAATTATTGTAAACCGGCCTTAAAGGCTTTCCTTCGTAAGAAGGGCACCTGCAACTGTAATTTTTACCTTTTTTGAAAGATACCTGGGCTTGATGAAAGTCTCAAGAGGGCATGCACAGATGGGAGAATGGAAAGAGCACATAACCCTTCTATTTTAAATTGTGGGGGGAAACGGGAGGGAAGTTTTAATCCCAGGTTTTGCCATTGGGAGACGGTCATCGTGTGCCCCCTATTGGCTAAAGAATTATTTGCAAAAGCAATGAGGCTCTGAGGACTCTGTCCCTTGTTGGCTCTCTGAAAGGCAAAAATGGGAACCATCCTCAATCTGAACCAATCTACATTAAAAGTAGGGTTGTGTCCCAGGGACTGCGTATTAATTTACTTATGAGTCACCGTGAATTTACCTGAGGTATTTCGGCACAGAGATTCCATGAAAAAAAGAGAGACGACAGTTGGTTTACTCGGAAATAACTTAAGTCTCAGTAAATTAAATGCTAGGATTGCGGCGCCAGATACTCGCCTAGTATTTCAAATGTAATTCCATTCCATTCCATTTCGGTTTTTTTGTTTTTTTGTTTGTTTCCAAAATGGTTAAAGGATCGAGTCGTTTGGAACTTGCAGACCATTTTCAAAAAGCCAGAAATGCGGAGACAAGGAATATTATATGCAAGTTTCTTCTACTTTTACCAAACTTCTCGCATTACAAGCCACGGAACTCCTGAGACCAGCTTAAAATCACAATGTTTCCAATTTTAAAAAGATGGGGAGGGGGGAGGTTTCTGTCACTGTGAATAAAAAACTGCTTATATGAGGCCTTGCCGAGTTATCGGTCGTGCCATGGCGAATTAAATTAAGATAGTTTAGTTTTTGCATTGCCAGATTCCTAGTCACTTTGAATCCATATTTGACCAGATTTAGGACATGTTTAAGTCTAAAAAGTTTAAAGGAAACTTTAAACGGTAAAGTTTAACGGGAAAAAATTAGACGTGTGTTTATTGTTATGAATTTGTCCCACAGTGCGACTTAGTTTTGTATAGGAATGATCCTCCCCATTGAAATAAATTGTTGGTATCTGTCTTGTCATGTTTCTGCGGGAGCAATTAATTGCTTTCGCGCTGGGCTGTCATAAGGTGTTTTCCCGCATTTTCTGCTCACCCAAAAAGAAATAGAATGTACTTTCTCTTGGTTAAAACATCTCTGCCTTTGCATCATCCAGTAAACTCTTCCCCACAAGCTAAATTCTGCATAGGGGTTCCATGCAAAAAGCAGATTTAATTTAAGGGAGGGGAGAGTCCACAATTCTGATTTACCCGGAAGCAAGTCTCACTAAGTCCAATGCTAGGATTGCAGCCGCGCAACCATCGCCACAATCAGAAAGGTCGCTGAATTCATCCGAAACGAGAGGCTGGCAACCGGCTTCGCAGCAAAACAGCAACTTAGCCGCGATCCTTAAATTTAACTCGGGGGTCAGCCGTGGCGCGCAGAAGGGCGGAAGAGCGAACCAGGCGCTTGTCAGCAGAAAGGTGCGCGGCGGCTCCATTCGGGCTGAGAAACGAAGCAAGAGGCGGGCGACGACGGATCTGGCGCGGGAGAAAGACAGACGTGCAGCGCAGATGGGACGGGCAAGGCTGGGAAGTCCGGATTCCGCGCATCGCCCCGATGAAGGTGCCAAGCGGAGTCTCCCGGACTCCTTGGCCGAAGCTGGCGGGACGGGTCTTTTATTTATTTTGCGCGCGGGGTCTGCCAAGTTCATCCGCGCAGATCGACGCGGGCGGGTCCCTTGGTGCTTCTCCGAGCTTGCTGGTTTCCTCGCAGGCGTTTCGTTACCCAAACGAGGTAACATCATCACCATCACCATCAGGGCTTAGTGTGGTGCCTCACCTAGCTCGGGTAAGGAAACGTCCGCCAGAAAACCAGCAAGGCTCAGAGAAGCGCCCAAGGAGCCGCTCGTCTCCTCCACGCCGAGCTACAAAGAATTCCCCTTCGTTGAGATCGGCGAGCGCTCGGGACAAGCGCTGCGACTGGAAACGCAGCTCGGCTGGCCAAGGCGTTGGGCGGCAAAATCAGAAGACGTGGCCGTTGCGGAGGGGAGGCCGCTGCCCTGCATGTCTGGGGCGAGGGGGTGGCTGGATGGGGAGAGTCTACCGGAGGCCTCCGAATGTAGTTCACCCCCCTTTTCTTTTTCCGGAGGTGTCTGGTGTCTCGGTGTCCGTGGCTGGAAGGAGATTGTTCTGAAAACATATGGAGGTCGCCAAAGGTGATTCTGGCAGGGATGACTTTCCTCCCCCCTTCCTTCCCCCTGCCCAGAGCTGCTTTTCCTACCAGTTCCTCGGAAAGTGGCCGCGGGTGAAAACGCCGCCTCCACTGGGTCGCCAAGACGGCCAAGAGAGACTAGGGGGCGTCCAGAGCTGAATTAACCATTAAGCACAATAAGCACGTGCTTAGGGCATCAAGGGAAGGGGGGGGGCACCACAGAAAGTTTCCATAGCCGAAT